>JAWNPS010000320.1:0-17350 GCA_035047385.1 Drosophila tripunctata | reverse complement strand
GGGACACATTTTTTCCCTTCGTTTCTCTTTTTATACCCTCTGAGGGGTATAATGGGATTGTCAGAGGCGATTTGTATGTAACAGGCAGAAGGAGGCGTGGCAGACCCCATAAAGTATATATATTCTTGATCAGCATCAACAGCCGAGTCGATATAGCCATGTCCGTCGGTCCGTTTGTCTGTCTGTCTGTGCGTCTGTCCGTATGAACAAACAGATCTCAGAGATGGTAAGAGCTACAAGTCCAAACTTGGTCAGTATCGATCACATATTTAGTCAGGCAATACAAGTTTGTTTCCTTTTTTTGATGCCACGCCCCATTCCCCCACAATAAGCAAAAAACTTGACATGCCTCGGAAAAAATACATGTTTTTTGCGAATATCTCGGTAACTATAACACATAGGGAAACCAATTTTGGCATGCAGGTTGCTGTTTGCAATATAAATATAATGCCATCAAAATTTATTGGATGCCACGCCCCCTTCGCCCAAAATTGCGTTGTAACTTTGCATGCCGCTGGCTCACTTATTTCTTAACGTATAGTGTTGTAACTTAGTATATACCTGCAGACAAATAATATCAATCGATTGTGAATTAAAATCATTAAAATCGGACCATAATTAAAAAAGTTTCTCAAAGAACGAAAATCGGTACTTTCAGGCGAGGCATAACCACGTGCATTGCACTGAGCTGTGCACACAAGCAACGAAAACGAAAAACGTGCGAGCGAGACAGACATACAAATATGTGTGCATGTTAAGTTCTTGCAGCAGCTACTCCAATTTGGACTCATCTAATTGAACACGAAGCTCTGAGGGTATTACACGGTCGGCATGCCTGACTGACAGTTTCTTTCTTGTTAAAACTGTGCTTTTTGATAACCTCAGGATGAGAATGTTTTAAAGATAGGAGCAATTAATTCAACTTCAATTCGCACAATTGTTTATAAGATTTGTATATCGATAATATAAATTCTTTAGCATTTTGTCCAGTCTTTGTAAAGTGGAGCAGGAATCTAAAGGGATTCAAATCTTTTAAATATACTAGATGGGCGAAACAGATGCCCAATTTATAAAACTTTGACATAGTTATATGTTCATTTTGAATGTAAAAAATCACTAAATCGTGGATCATATGAAAAATTAATGTTTAATAAAATATACCCACTCAGTTTATATGCCTACAACATCAGCTAACTCACAAACTGTTATTCTCCGATAGTCCAATATCATTACACGGACTTTATCGTATATTTCTGAAATCAAAATCGCTTTTTTTACAACTAGGACGTCAGCCACTTTTTAACCCATGAAATTGATAGTTTTGAAGTTTCTGGTTCCGGTTCGCTTATATCATAAAAGTCTCAAGCACTAAACATGCAATGATTTGGATAATCTTTGTATTACATGGTTAGTGTCACAGAGTTTTTTTTTTCTTCTCGTAACCCCACACAAAGAAACTTCTCCATTGACAAATATGTACATAAGTGTAAGTACTGCGAAGTATTAGAGTTATTCACTTGTTACTACACACTTTTTACTCCTATCCAGCCTATAGTAAAACCAATTACTGAGTACTTTTCAATCTATGTTAAGCTCATATAAATTTAAATACCATTAAGAATAAAATGGTAATTAATTAAATACTTTTTAGTTTAAATTCGCATGTAGTCTGCATTCAAGGACTTTTCTCTATGTTTTTAAATACATTTCAGTATAAAATGCTATCTATTCTGTAGTCAGGTAACGTTTTCATTAATAATTGATATGCCTGCGTGATGTTGGCGCTTCCTTAGCCTGCAGGACGACTAGAAAAGGGCGTGTTTGACAATCTAGATAAATGAACTTTACAATGAACACATCACATGAGTGTCAAAATGGCTTTGGGTTATATACATACATATATCGTATATATTTACGTATTAAACTTGACCACAAATAATCAACCCCTTTTGATGTATTTGATCCTTGCTGCTGCTCGTCCTTAAGTTCAGTCACATTAATGGTTAATTGTTCGACATGTTTAACAACTATGCGAGTTCACTGTCATCAGGGGTTGAATGTGCGTTCTATCGTACAGCTGCCATTGTTTTAGCTTCTTTTAGCCGCTTCCGTTGCGCTGTCTTGGCCTGGCCATAAGGGCAGCCATTTCCGTTAATACTTTAGCTGAGTAGCTGCTTGGTAGAAGAGACAGAGAGAGAGAGAGAGAGGTAGAGCGAGTTGTCTATACAAATTTATGCATTCATAAAAACTGTTTATCAAAAGCGCGAAAAGCAAAAGAAAAAAATTTGAATAGCTGGCAATAAATAAATAAACAATAAACAATACTTAATGTGATTTCCGCCGCGGAATTGAAATACTTTCGAAAAACATCAATCAGCGGGCGTATTACCTTTAAACATGCCAGCAAAACAAATACCCGGCAATCAAAACCAAATCAAATCCCAATCGAAACGCTTAAGAAAACAATAAAAGCAACAACACTATGAAGAAGAAGCAGCAGCATTAACAGCAGAAGAAGACGATCAACGATGAACGATGAAGATTCCCATAAAGGAAATCATTCAACGCGCTGAGACCAATAAAAATCGACAGAATCGACATAAAAGTAGACCAAAACTGGGCTGCAAGCATTCAACGCCCATAAAACTTGACGACCGGAGAAGATCAAGCGAAGACTCTATATTTAAAAAAACAATACGAAAAAGTTTATTCGAGCACACTCGACCGTATAATAACCTCTGCCTCTCATTCCCGATTAAACGAATTTGAAGTTAAATGTACTGCTTGTAAACACTGCAGCGTAAACAAAATTAGCGCACCTCTGGTGTGTTTAAAGTGTACGTTGTATGCGAAAATTTCATAATTATAGTCCGATTTTGATGTGATTTTCAGGATCGATTAATATTGTTTGTCGCTAAATAAATTAAAAATTACCAAGCTATACGTTATGAATTACGTTAGCTAGAGACATGATACATTTCTATTTATGGGCGAAAGGGCGTGGCATCCACAAAATTTTGATGGCACTGTCTTTAAATTGCACTTAGCAACCTTCAGACCAAAATTCGTGACCCTAGGTGTTATTTTTTATTTTTATTGTGGGCGAATGAGGCGTATCATCGAAAAACAAAAGAAAAATTCTTGTATTGACCGACTAAATATGTGTCCAGTACTGATCAACTTTAAACTTGTAGCTCTTACCATCTCTAAGATCCTTTCATTTATACAAACAGACAGACGGTCAGACGGACAAGGCTAGATCGGCTGTTGATGCTAATCTAGAATATATACATACCTATCGATGAGCGGACAAAAAAATATAAATTCTATGCCTCTATAATACAATCGATAGTTTGACAGCTCAAGATCGGAATTGTGATCATTTCTATGATACAACGTTTTCACAAACCCAATATACCTTTGGTAGAGGGTACAAAAACAAAAGGAGCTGCAGATTCCACACTCTTTTCATGCTTTATGAGTATAGATAATTCCCCCTCTACCCTTCCCAGTGTATTGTGGAATCCATTTGGATTGTGGGATTGTTGTTTCAAATTGTTTTAACTATTGCGCTGATTGAAACGAAAGTGGCTTAAAGGCGCTGTTAAAGCTAACAAACCAGTTACAAAACGCTCAGCTAGATAAGTTTTAATAGCAGGCAGATAAAGGTTGAATGAGCATATTGTTTCAGTTCTTAAGCATTTACGATCATACAATATACCATATATCTATGTAAAACAGCTTGACAGATCGCTTTAAAGTTTTACGAGCCATATCACACATTTGTTGTTTTCAGATCCCTCAACGCTGAACATCTTTGCCACCAGAACAAATCCAAAGAAGAAGCGAAAATCGCGTACAGCATTTACGAATCAACAGATCTTTGAGCTGGAGAAACGATTTCTCTATCAGAAATATCTATCGCCAGCGGATCGAGATGAAATTGCCGCCGGTCTGGGACTGTCCAATGCGCAGGTGAGTATTAAACCCAAATACCCCATTTGATGTTAGTCAGTGATATTAATGTTGATTTTGAATAGGTTATCACCTGGTTCCAGAACCGCAGAGCCAAACTGAAACGCGACATGGAGGAGCTAAAAAAGGATGTGCAGAGCGTGAAACAATTGTCAGCGAACAAAAGCTTTTTAGAGAATGTTAATGACTTGAGTATTTTAAAGACCCGACCAGTCAGCAGATCCCCAGCGATGCCGGCAATCGCAACCCAACAGTAACGGTAACCACAATCATCATCATCCCCCGGGAAATTCAAGCCGTGACAAGGAGGAACTACGTATGCTGAAGATGATGACTTTGATGCGTTACTCGGATGGAAAGTTGCTCTACCCCCAAACTCCATCCCAAATTCAACCTCAACCACAACCTCAACCCTAACTACCAATTAGCCCAATTTGTAAATTTGCTGATTATAAACGAAAAATTCACAAACATGACTTCTAATTTGCCAAATAAACGGAAAACGCTAAACATTTTGCTTCTTAACTGTATGATTTTCCTAATTGTAGTATTACATTTCTCATAAATTGCTTGTGATTTTATTTAAATAATTTGCCACATACACACAGCATAATATAGAT
This sequence comes from Drosophila tripunctata, assembly GCA_035047385.1. Classification (NCBI taxonomy): domain Eukaryota; kingdom Metazoa; phylum Arthropoda; class Insecta; order Diptera; family Drosophilidae; genus Drosophila; species Drosophila tripunctata. The sequence continues at coordinate 12,755 of JAWNPS010000320.1, read as the reverse complement.
TGTATTTGTATTCATAATTTAACTATGTAAACTTCGAATTGTACATTAAATAAGTATTTGCAATTTAAAATAAACTATAGTTGGCGTACTTAAAATATTTATAAAAAATCAAGTGTGTTTATTGTTTTATTTTAAAAAGCAAAATGTATATTGGGCCAATGTATATATTCTCTTAAATTATATTTTAATTGTATTATACAAAAGAAAGTTCATAGCTCTTTAGCTATGATTGTTGACTTCTAAAACTAATTTTCGCTCACATTGGAGCTTTAAAAATACCGTCATTTTGACTAAAACTAAACAACTTGAAAAAAAAAATATATAACTATATAATTAATTGCCAATTAAATATAAAAACTTCAAAAATAATTAAGAATGTACCATAAAAGTCACTTAGCAGAGAATGGAATTTAAACTGTTTGTCTCGACAAGCAGTGCATGAGTAATGGTTGGTGTCCTATCTAAATACTGGTTTAAGCAGTGCATCGCGGAACTAGTTCACACAGCAGTGTGCGAAATCAATGTAAAACTGCTTAAATCAAGCAGTACAAACTGGTGGTTGGCCAAGCTAATTTTGAAGTAAAATGCTCAAAACCGTTTGTTAATCCCCGACACACAAAGTTGAAAGATGCGTTTAGCACAGACATGAACCTTGAACAAAATATCGTTATATTTAATTATGGGAAGCTGTTTCTGTGGAACCTATTCAAATGTATCTTAATGTATATACTTTGTAGGTCATTTATTAGATTAATTTTGAAAGCAAATCAAAATTCCCAAATCTCATAAATACCGCCAACAACAGACTGCGCAGCCCTGTTGGGCGCACAAAAATAGAAATCATTCCGAATGCGAATCTAAAATCGTAAAACTGCAAAACACTGAGTGCAAATTATGAAGACGTAAATATGAAATTAGCAAAAATTTGCAAAAATGATTTGCGAACGATTTGTTTTCATTGCTTGTTGATGTGTTGCACAAATCAAAACGATGCGAATGATGTCGATTTTATTGACAAATGAAAATAAATAGCTGCACCTAGAAACAATAAGCAGCTAACAGAGAGAAAATAACTTGACTTATGCTGCCATAAATCAAAACCATTACAATTTGAACTACAATTACAATTACAGGCCAAAGTTCCCACTACATTTGTGAGCTTATCAGCAGAAAGCCAAAAAAGGTCAACAAACTGCCGAAACTATCTGACTTTTAGGGCGTTAATGGGCTCAAAGTCGCACTTGACTTGAGTAGGCGTAATAATCTTCTATCCGACATACACTTTTCCCAGGCCTCAGCAGTCCACAGATAACACATTCATAATGGCACAATTAAGTCAAATTATGCGGTTGCCACTCCAGAAACTCCAACACTCCAGTGATTCCCTTCCATCCTCTCTGCCTCCCTTGGTCTATCAAACACCGACACTTACAAGTGGCTGCTTTCACTAGAAATCAATTCAATTATGATGGCACAACTCTCACAGGGATTATTAGACTATGACAATGCCAACATCCTTCGCATTTCCTTCATCCCTTTGAGCAAATACAATGCATTGTATCAATTCCACACGAGCGACTTTGAAGAGTCGCTGGTGATTAGCACACGGCGCTCTCGCGTCCATTCTGACATCGGCATTTACATACATATAACCCCAACCATAATCATAACCACAGCCATAACCCTAACACTAACACGACAACACCACCGATCATATGTTCTGAATGGAACTGCAGCTAAAAACCATCAGTGCTGCGAGCTGCCCATCAGAGAAATGTAGATCTACACAGCAGCAGATGGCTTATATTTTTAGAAAAAATCTATATTAGCTAGTAAATAATAAAGCTATTAATAATAAAGTTAGGTAGAATCCAGTTATAATGATTCCGCTTGCAGCGTTATATGAAAGGCCCTCCGCTTAGTAATTTGATCAAATGTTAATCGATGAGAGCTAAAAGCTATAAGTTTAGTTTTAGACTGTGAACAGTTTAAATTAATAAATAAATTTAATTTCATAAACTGTGATAGAAAACAAAATTTAGGGTCAACATTTTGTTGAAAAGATTGAAAAATACTCAAAACAAACACTCAGACCAAGAGTAAGAAAGTAAGTTTTTTGAGCATGTAATAATACGTATATCAGATTCTTTTGTACTTGAAAACTTTTAAAACCTATTAAACCTGTTATCAGCAGAAAAGTTTCTAAGTGGCTCGTGTAATGTAATGTTTTTAGTTATTACTGGCATATTGAAATTAAACTTGCTCTAAAAAGCAAGATACATTTTTTGACCATGAATTAATTTGTACTAAAATTGAAGTTCAGGCGTAATTCTACTCTTAGTAAGAGGGTAGATGCTAACTCAGTTGCACTGCTCGATTCCAAGCATATTAAAATATATGTAACAGGCGGACAAATAGGACAAATGTTTTGGGAAAATGGCTAAAATGACAACACTGTCGACCACCCACATGGACAGCATTATATGCTGGCTGCCTCGTGCTTTTATTGCTCACAAAGTAGCATAAACAATTTTGCGCTTCTAACGGATGAGCTGGTGGTGGAGCTATAGAGGTGGTAGATGGCGGTGGAGTTGAAGTTTTGAGGTGAGGGGCGCAGAAGCAGGCCACCGCACACCTGATGACTAAATGTGTTGAGGGGATGCTGAGGTTGAGCACTGGGTACTGGGGACTGGGGACAGGGGACAGGGACTGCAGCTGAGATTAACTAGCTCGAATTGCTGGAGTGCATTAAATGTGCCTGTTGCTGCTGTGGTTTGCTTGTGTGTGTGTGTGTGTTCACTGTTTGTTGTTGCTGTGCGCTTTGCTTATTTGAAGTATGGTTTAGATTATTTGCGTCTTATGTGTGGTCGTTGTTCTTGCTATTGCCATTGCCGTTGCAGTCAACGCAGACTTGCCACTGGCACTCAGGGGCGACAAAAAATTGTCAGCTAATAATATGTTGCAATTGTGCATGGCAAACCGCGTGCGTGTCCTGTGGTGTCCGAATCAAAACAGGACACAGTTGTCTAGAGTCTAGACTGACTGTGGACACCTTGAGACCGCACAAGTTAACAACAGCCAAGAAAAGTAAATAAACACTTGACATATCCAAATATTGGTCAAAATATTGAAGCAATTAGAGTCTGTGGCACTTGAGCCAAAACCGGACAAGAAACATTCACACATATATCACGGGCTGCCGACACACTCAAGTGAGTCCTGTCTGGCGGCAGGACACGACACGACAAGTAGCGAGCATTAGATGAGGCGTGATTTGTAAACAAAAGCCACACGCATGATTACATGATCAGTGTGGATCAGTGGAACGGTTTCCAGTTGCATGCCACCGCACTGACGCACCGCCGCGGCGCCGACTGAAGGTCAGCAAAGGGGAAAAACGTAGCGGGGAAAAAAAGTCAAGAAAAACTCGCTGTGTCTTTCGACTTTTAAGCTCTTAAGTGGCAGCAATTCACTTTGGCCAATGTGCGCTTTTCATTTCATTTCAATTTCCATTTGATTTTCCGATTTTTAGATTTTCCATTTATCAATTATTATTTTTGGTACAAGTACGCGTATTATTAATGTAATAGCGGCTAATTGCGCATTTGCCCAGCCCCAAATGCTGCAAATTAGAACACAAGCACTTCAATCCAGAGACTTAAAAGCTTCAATTTGATGGAACACTTGGAACACAAGACCCAAAACAATTTATGGCCACATTTTGCAGCCGTTTGCATTGATTGCGTTTTGCCAAAGAGATTATAAATCACAATTTACAAACAAAAAATTACAAGTTACAAATTACAAATGTGCAATAAGACCACTTGAGCAGCTCAAAAGTGTGGCATTCCAGTCGAACTTTATGTGCCTAAAACGTTGAGTTTTCCACGTGAACGCTTATATTAGCATGAACAGACAGCTTATATAAGTCTGATTTAAAATTAATCTGGGCTGCCGATTTTTCAGGTTACTAATGAAAGCTTCCATTATCGAACTACATGAATACATGAACCTCAGAAGCAAAAGATATTCAAGTGAACTTTTGTAAATAAACTTTATATGCAAGTTTATGCTATACTCACTAATTCAAAATTCTTTAAAAGGTTCAAAAAAACAAAAACAAAAAATATATTATTAAATTTATTGTAAGTTATTAAAAAATTTTCCTCTTTACGTAACCCAATTGAGCAACAATAAACAATTTTACCGTAAAGCGTAGTTTCAGTTCTGCCAACTCTTCGGATCATAAGCTAAACTATCATTAAAAAAAATATTAGAAATAGTCAAAAAATATATTTGATAGAAATAGGCAGCAAGTTTAGTTGATAGCTTAAAAAAGGCGCTAAAATCTAAACGATATTTTTTTTGACTTAATCTGGTATTTAAAAAATTGTCTTAAGTTTACTAAGCATTGTTTTTGGAGCTAAAATTATGTATATAGGTCCGATTGGTTGCAATTTTTATACCCTCTGAGGGGTATATTGGGTTTGTCAGAAGTATGTAACAGGCAGAAGGAGGCGTTTCCGACCCCATAAAGTATATATATTCTTGATCAGCATCAACAGCCGAGTCGATATAGCCATGTCCGTCTGTCCGTCTGTCTGTCCGTCTGTCTGTCCGTATGAACAAACAGATCTCAGAGATGGTAAGAGCTACAATATCCGTTTTAGTCAGTATCGACCACATATATAGTCAGTCAATACAAGTTTGTTTCCTTTTTTTGATACCACGCCCCATTCGCCCACAATAAGCGAAAAACCAGACATACCTCGGAAAAAATACATGTTTTTGGCAAATATCTCAGTTAATATAACACCTAGGGACTCCAATTTTGGCATGCAGGTTGCTATTTGCAATATAAAGACAATGCCATCAAAATTTATTGGATGCCACGCCCCTTTCGCCCACAATTGCGTTGAAACTTCGAATGCCTCTGGCTCACTTATTTCTTAACGTATAGTGGTGTAACTTAGTATATACTTGCAAACAAATAATATCAAACGATTTTGAAAATTTCATCAAAATCGGACTATAATTAAAAAAGTTTGTCAAACAACGCAAATCGTTCCTTTCAAGCAAGGCATAACCACATGCATTGTACTGAACTGTGCACACAAGCAACGAAAACGAAAAATGTGTGAGCGAGATAGACATACAAATATGTGTGCAAGTTAAATTCACAAATGTTTAGTTTGAGAAAAAAAACGAATTTTTATTTAAGTCCGATTGGACTGTATCTGATGGATTACAATTTTAGACTAATTATAATAAGCTAACTAGAACCCTAACGAGAGCTTGGAGTTTTGGCAGCGACGCTGGCAGCGGCGGCGGCGGCGTTGCGACATCATGGGAACATTGAGTTATTGGCCAATATTCCAGGTATTTCGGCGACTGGGCTGCGCGTGCGGGAAATCGTCCAGACGCTAGCTTAGCACTTTCGGGGCACTGCACCTGACGGCCGGATGTCGTTGCAGTTGCAGTTTTTGGGCTTTTGAATATTCTTGTTCTTAACTCTTCCCCCTTAGATTCACACTTGTCCTCAAGTGTGTTAAAAAAATGGTATGTTGTAAAATTGTGTACTTGGCGGCTGGTATGTGGCTGCCGGGGGAGTCGGTGTCACCTTGGGTATTTCGGGTTCAATGTTCCCAAGTTGTAGGTTTATTGTCTTCTTTCTACCCTTGCACCAATGAAGAGTGAGCGTTAGGATAGCTAGAGATACTATTGATGCGATGAATGATATTCTGTTTACAGATGAGTGGGTTTGGAGTTTCTGTAGCTTTTCAGTGTTGTCTATATGGAGCCCTTCTAGCGCTTTCAGTGACAGGATTCGTAAGCGTTCGATTTCCACAGGAGCTATCTGGATGAGCGGTATACTCGGTTCAGCGACTTGTATTTCGGTGTTGCTGAACTCTTCGCCGTTGATGATTATCGTCTCGTTCCAGAAGTTAATCAAGTACGTTCCCTTTATCTGCTTCGCATTGCCTGGCCAGGTTATGGTGCCATTGAAGTCGTTGACTAAGATGATTCCCTCGTCGATCTCCTCCAGTATGGGTACATGATCTGCGTTGGTAAACTCACACATTGCCTGCTCTCCTCCAAGTAATTTTGGCAAACAACTATTCTGACTTAAATCTTCTAACTTATTTTTATTACAGATTTTTATATTGTAGAGGTTCTTACATTGACCTTTAACACCAAACATTTCTTTTTTATTTTTGTTTTCAAATATTTCGCTTGCCGGTAAGTTAACAATGTTATTGGACTTAATAATTGGTTTTATTACATAGTTTTGAAAAGTTGTTGTTTCTAAATTCGGTATTTTAATTAAATATATAAGTGTTGTTCCATTGTGCAAAATGGAGACATCTGAGAACTCTAACATTTCTTCTGTAGTTAATGGTGGCATATGGCCATTTTTAAATTGATTATTTATAATATTTATTTCGTTTTCGCTTAATAAAAATGTATTTATCATGTTTAATTTCGCCCATTGTATGGCGTATTTTATATTAACAACTTCTTCTTTAATAAGTCGAACTTGATTCTGAAAACTGATGGCCAATTCATTACTCAAAAGTGAGTCTCTTTTTATTGTATTTGCAATATCGTTAGAAATTTTGGTCAGTTTGTTCAATCTGTCTTCTAGTTGTCTGTTGATTATTACTTGTTTGTTATTATTGATCGTAAGCTTATCTAAACTATCTGTTATTAAAACTAGGTCGTCATGATCGGGGCTACCTGCCACAAATTTCCAGGCAGTGCCAAGAATGTTAATTGCCCTACTTTTCCGAGAATGAAATGTGGTGATAGTCTTAAAAATTACAAACGTCTGCGATATTTCGTGCTGTATGGTATGATATAGGCTATTGTATTTAAGGTCTTTGTCCACGTAAAACTGCAAATTTGTGAGAGCGTCCCGTATTTGTTCCAAATTGATAACATGTAAAATTTTGGTATCGTTGGATCGTATTTTGCCTATTCCCTTATAAATGGTAACTGTCTGTGCGTCGGTATGATTGGTTATTGTAACAGTTGCGTCGGTGAAGCACATCAGCATCCTGTAATTAATGTTTAAGATTTAATATGGCTCTTGTGTACTGTACGACCTGATTCTGTTAGTATTGTAGTGTTCTTGTCCTCTTTTACTATTTCTTTTTTGAATCTATTTGATAATTTTGAACCTAATCTTGTGTTTATTTTCACAAATATCTCTTCTCCTGCCTTGTAGGTGCGAATTGGTTTTCTTCTGCTATTGTGGTCTATTACGTCTTCGGTCTGTTTACGTCTCAGTTGTTCTATGTTGTCCAACCTAGCCTGTTCATATTGTGTGGGGTCAGTAGTAACTCTTCTACCAAAGAAAGCTTCAAGCGGCCTTTTCTTTGTTACAGAATGGATTGAGTAATTATACTCATAAACGGCTCTATCTAGAAGTTCTTCGAAGTTCCTATGAATTTGATCTCGTTTCAAACATCTCATTATTTCAGAGAGGGTAGAATGGAATCGTTCAATCTGTCCGTTGACTGTGCTTTTATTCGGAGGTGTTTTGTAAATTTGCATTCCTAGTTGGTCGACTAACATAAATTTTATTGATTCAGAATTCAATGATTTTTCGTTGTCCATTACTATGAATTTTGGTACGCCAAAATAGAAAACAATATCGCGAAGTGGTGTCCTAATATCTTCTATTGCCTTTGATTTTATGATTTGTGCTTTTGCTAACTTAGAAAATTTGTCTATTGCTGTGAGTACTAGGTGTCGTTCAGTCGAGTAGATGTCTACGTGAATTATGTGTCCGGGGTATTCTGGTATGGGCGTTTCTCTAATTTCTGGGTTAGGTGGATGACGATCATATTTCGTCTCTTTGCAAATCTTACACTGCTTTACTATGTTTGTTATTTTCTGTTTCATTTTTGGAAAGTAAAATTCTTCTGAAAGTTGGGTTTTGTTTTCTAATGCATTTCTGTGAGCCCTATTATGCGTCTTGAGAATTTGCTCTTCTTGTTCAGTTGTATCGGTCAAGTCTTTTACCAAAGTCTGTGTAAATCGTACCTTAAAATTTTTGAAGTGACTTGGATATAATTGTTGAATTTTCCACATTATATCTTCAGTCGTATATATTCCATTTATAATTGAGGGATTTAGATATTTTTTTAGGTCGGATAGTAGTTCGTCTGGATTGTGTTGTTGTCTGTATATGTCATGTCTGTGAAAGGTTGGAAATGGTATGCTGAACTTATAGTCTGTGATTTCGGCTTTATGAAAGAAAATCTGGTTCCTAAAGGCGTTAATAGGAACTTCCATACTTGGTATTAGTTCCTCACCTGAGCTCTCGTCGCTGTGTTGCGTCGAGGCAATTGAATTTACTTGGCATGTTGGTGGTATTCTGGAAAGAGCGTCAGCTACCACATTTTCCTTTCCTGGTTTATAGAATATCTGGTAGTCGTATCCCTCTAAGTACGATTTCCATCGTTTAATTCTCGCATTACCGTTCCAGCTACTCAACGAGTTAGTCAAAGGCTGATGATCGGTAAATATTTTAACTTTTGATTTACCGTACAGGTAATTTTTTAGGCTTTTTAATGCCCAAATAATAGCTAACATTTCTTTTTCATTAGCGGCGTAGTTTTCCTCTGCCTTGGACAGCGTTCTCGAAAGAAATGAGATAGGCTGATTATCTTGCGATAATACTGCACCTATTGCAAAATTGGAAGCATCGGTTGTTAAATGGAACTCCTTTTTGAAATCTGGATAACGGAGTATTATATCCTTTGATATGAGGCTACTCTTAAGTTTTTTGAATGCTTCTAGTGCTTGGTTGTCAAGCGAAATTGATTTTTTGGATGACATTTTTTTGGACACTCGTCCGTCTTCCCCTCTTAAAAGCGAGGTAAGGGGCTTAGCGAGCTTAGCGTAATTTGCGATGAATCTTCGGTAATACCCGGAGAGTCCCAAAAAGGATCTTAAATCTTTTAGGGTCTTCGGAAGGGGGTATTGAGCTATAGCTGCCACCTTATCTGGATTGGTTTCGATTCCTTTATCGGAAACAACAAAGCCAAGAAATTCGACTTTGTTCTTCAAGAACTCGCATTTATCTAATTGACATTTCATGTTAGCGTCTTGCAGAGTTCGAAATATTGTGTCCAGATTCTTTAGATGAGAGTCATCATCTTTACTGAAAACGATGATGTCATCAATGTAGATGAAGCATATTTTGCCAATATGCTCATGAAGTATGTCATCTAGCGCTCGCTGGAAAATTGCTGGCGCATTTTTTAGTCCAAATGGGAGTCGTGTAAACTCATATTTTCCGTTATTTACGGAGAAAGCAGTTTTTTCTATGTCTGAGGTTTTTAAAGGGATTTGATGGAAACCGCTTTTAAGATCGAGTACGGAAAAGACTTTATTGTTACCTAACTGAGCGAGTACCTCATTGATTTCCGGTATAGGGTATTTGTCTGCTATAGTAACCAAATTTAATTTTCGGTAGTCTATGACCATCCGATATTTTTTTTCTCCAGATGCGTCTGCTTTTTTTGGTACGATCCATACAGGTGAGTTGTATGGAGACCTTGATGGTCTGATTATACCATCGTTTAAGAGTTCGGTGACCTGTTTATTCACCTCGTCTTTCAGACTCATAGGATATTGATAGAACTTTGAGTAGACTGGTGAGTCTGAAGAAGTTCTAATTTCTGCCTTTACGTTAGTTGTGTAGGTCAGTTTTTGATTTGGTTCTGCAAACAAATTTGGATACCTGTGAAGAAGCTCTTTTAATCTATCGGTCTGAGTTTTGTTTAAATGTCCGGTTCTCGGTACGATGGCATTTACTGCCTCAAATTTCTTTTCTTTAATGGGCACTTGAATTTTGTTTTTTATCGTCATGATTTTTTTGCTTACTTTAATTTCAGCATTAAGCTCTTTCAAGCTGTCGTTGCCCAAAATAGCATCGAATGACTTTAAAGTCGGCAGCAAGAAGAACTTGACATTTATTTCAGGGTGATTAAATAGGTTGGCTATTTTATGGTGAGTGACACGAACACTGCCCCCTACGGACACAGCGTTGAAAGGTTGTTGGTTCTGAATTGGGTTAGTTACGAATTTTGGCTGAATATAGTTTCTGTTCGATCCTGTATCTATTAGTATTTTTAAAACTTTTCCATTCCCCAGCTTGCATTCGAAGTATGGAAGCGAGGAATGCTCTATTCTAAAAAATTCATTGCCGAGTTGTCGTACTGGGTATTTTCGTCGTTGTCATATCCGTCAATGTATTCGTCTAGTGTTTCGTCTTGGGTCCCGTCTTCTTGATCTGCAAATGCTTGCTCGTATTCTGCCATGGTAGCATACGTCTCAGCAGATTGCATTTCATTTGGTTCGCTGTCGTCAGTCTGTATGTTAAAGTTCCGTTGTCTTTTTGTTGCGTCAGGCATTGGGCCTGGGGGTCTTTTCCCTAGCTCAAATTGTGGCCTATTCATATAGTTCACCATTTTTGACCTAATGCTTGTGTCCACGTCCATAGGTTCAGGTCTTGGTTGGGGCTTCGGAGCCATTGGCCTGGGTGGAGCAAATTGTTGTTGTCGGTTTTGGTTGGTGTCATATTGTCTTGGCATGGAAAATTGTTGTTGCCGGTTTTGGATTATGTCATACTGTCGTGGCATAGCGAGTGGTCGCTGTTGCCCGAAGTTGTTGTAGTTCTGAGGTACGATCTGTGGGTATTGTGGGGGACGGTTTCTAGGGGGAACCGATGGCGGTTGACGGAAACCTGAGTTGACGAATTGCATGCTTCGAGGGGCTGGTATTGGTTTGACATTTGTGTTTTTATTATTGGCCTGTCCTAGAGTCACTGCATGCATTGTGCGATATCTTTGATTTTCCATTTTAAGGCATATGTTCAATGCCGAGGGAAGATCTCTTGGCGCGTGTGCACCCAAGATACGTGGTAGATCTCCACGCAAGCCACATATAAATGTATCTGTGGCTTTGTCGCGGTACATCTTTTTCATCAAGCGATGAGCCTCTGCGCCCAAATCCATGCAGTTGACCTTGTTCAGAAGAAGAGACAGGTGTTGATACACCAACTGATGGAACTCTTCGATCGTCAGATTACCTTGAGACAACATTGTCATCTGATACTCTAGAGTACCAAGATCACGCTTGTCTCCGTAATGCATTGTCAAGCACTTAGCCATTGCTCTCCAATTTAATGGAACGCTATATGCCTCTAGTGCCGTGTCCGCGTTACCAGTAATTTTGCTCCTAATAGAGTGAAGAATACCAAAATATCTTGAGGTACCAACTTCACCTGCATAGGCTTCCATTAGGCGGTCAACGCTCTTTTTCCAAGAGCTGAACTCCGCAGGATCTCCTGAAAATTCTCTTAGACATTTAACTACATCTGGGATTTTGTCGAGTCCTCCTAAGTTTCCTCGATGTTCTGCTAATATCTCCTGATCAATTGCATTGGTAAAATCATGTTCTGGGTTGTTAAGTGCTTCTATTATTCTCGGAACTTGCTGCGCTATCATCTGTCCCACTAGCTCGGTAATCTGTTGTGGAGTCGCCATGTTTCTGTTCTGCTGTTCTACTTGTCTTTGTGTTTGTCTTTCGTTTGTCAAATTTTGTGGATTCAAAATAGGAGGTCGGATCAAATTACTAGGGTTGGCCATAAGTTTTCAAAATATTGAATTTAGTTTAACGGTTTGCATAGAATGATTAGTTGAAATCTTTAAAAAATCTTATGCAAAAATAAATCTAATAAAATAATAGAGTTAAGAATTCTTATGTTTTGAAAACCAGTAGCTGGTTTCTTCCTTCTACCTTGGAGGGTCCCTTTATTTTGGGAATCGCAAGATTGGAAATTTTTATACTACCTTTGGGGGTAGTTGTGTTTATTTTGTTATCGTTTTACGGTGTTTTATAATATTTATATTGATAATATTCTTTTGTTTCTGTTTCTGTGTTTTGTTCTTTTTATAATATTTATATTGATAATATTCTTTTGTTTCTGTTTCTGTGTTTTGTTCTTTTGTAAATTTGTAATGACTTAAACTAGCTTACATTAGATAGAATGATGTGGCTACACCTCCGACTGGTCCGGATTTCATCCTTTTTGGAGTTCCTACTGGGGATCCTGCGACCAGTACCCGTTGAGGCTGTCCTGCGAACGTATACTACAAGACGGTAGTCCACCGATGGACAGTGATCAATTAAGATCTACTGCCTGAGCACAGATTTCACAATTAAGTTCTTCTCTGTGAGTGCGATATCGGCGTCACGATTTAACGCGGCGGAGTCTGTCCAATATCTCACTTTGCCTGCGGCGGTTGGCAACTGTCGGTATTATCCCGTCACGAACCGAGAACTTAGATACTGTTTTGCACTGTCGTTCGAAACCGCAGGTCCCTGCTCGGGCGCCAGTTAAATTCACAAATGTTTAGTTTGAGAAAAAAAACGAATTTTTATTTAAGTCCGATTGGACTGTATCTGATGGATTACAATTTTAGACTAATTATAATAAGCTAACTAGAACCCTAACGAGAGCTTGGAGTTTTGGCAGCGACGCTGGCAGCGGCGGCGGCGGCGTTGCGACATCATGGGAACATTGAGTTATTGGCCAATATTCCAGGTATTTCGGCGACTGGGCTGCGCGTGCGGGAAATCGTCCAGACGCTAGCTTAGCACTTTCGGGGCACTGCACCTGACGGCCGGATGTCGTTGCAGTTGCAGTTTTTGGGCTTTTGAATATTCTTGTTCTTAAC
>JAWNPS010000319.1:15000-29803 GCA_035047385.1 Drosophila tripunctata | reverse complement strand
TAAGAGTGTCATCATAGCGCCCAAATGTCGAATGTGGCGGGGCACTTGACTGATGTTTTTGAATAATTACGCGCACACGAGCCTCGAGCTTAGCCAATAAATCGTCAAAGTCATCGCGCACTTTGCTGCCAATTTCGTCGAAGTCGAGTTCTTCTAACGAATTTTGCGCGCCGTTAAAGGTAGATTTAGTTTGCTCAATACGTAATAAATGCACTTCTAGCTCGACAGGGTCTAGATCATTAAGCTTGTTTGTTGATAAATCACTTTCGAGATTTTTAGCGCGTTCAAACAATGCAGACACTTTGCGTTTGAAAAAGGTCACCCTGTCTGCAATTCGCGCACTATCAACGTCTGTGTTTGCCATGATGGCGCTTGGCAACAATGTAACGGCGAAAGAAATGAAAGCAACGAAATGCCTTTCCCAATATGACACACAATATGACACTATGAAATTGTTGCTTTGCAACACACACACGCACATATGTATGTATGATTATGCACTTGATTTGTTTTCAGCGAACACAGAACTTTACTGCACAATTGAATGTTATTTAGCCAATCTCGCCGGGGCCTCCAAATGTTGAATTGCTAATATTTTTTGACAATTGTACGCGGGTACTATTTACCAAGAATGAATACAACTTGGATTTCAACAACAACGTTTATTTTGGCTAGATTGGCTTCACAATATGCGGCTGTGGCTTTTAACAATTAGCTTCGCCAGATCAACAACTAAAGTTATGTACAATGCAAAAACGCGGGAAAAATATGCTAGTGTATATGTATGTGTATGTGTATGCAATCACAGCTGGAACCAGTTCACAACAAGCCGCTCATCTAGTTCAGTACACGACAAGCCTGCTCATCTAGTTCATGCTGTGCCGATAGTTATATCGATAAACGGATTAGGCTGCTGCTGAATCTGACACGCATGTTAAATGAACAATACATTCGGGCAACGCATGTATACTATGGTCCATATACACGCAAGTTTTATTTTTAGTTCAAAAAATACATGATTTATTGAAAAAAAATTTTTATTGATTTTTAAAATTTTTTATTTCTTTAAATACATAACTTGTACATATTATAAGAAAATAAAATTTAATTTCTTAACGGTTAGATACATTATACAATAATGATCCTTCCGCAGGTTCACCTACGGAAACCTTGTTACGACTTTTACTTCCTCTAAATAATCAAGTTCGGTCAACTTTTGCGAAACAACCGCAACACACAAGGCGTCACAGTGATCACGTCCGGAGACCTCACTAATTAATTCAATCGGTAGTAGCGACGGGCGGTGTGTACAATGGGCGGGGACGTAATCAATGCGAGTTAATGACTCACACTTACTGGGAATTCCAAGTTCATGTGAACAGTTTCAGTTCACAATCCCAAGCATGAAAGTGGTTAAGCGGTTTACCCGGACCTCTCGGTCTAGGAAATACACGTTGATACTTTCATTGTAGCGCGCGTGCAGCCCAGGACATCTAAGGGCATCACAGACCTGTTATTGCTTAATCTCATTATTGCTAGACGCAATTTGTCCATTTAAGAAGCTAGTGTCCTTATAATGGGACAAACCAACAGGTTCGGCTCCACTTATATAAACACATTCAAACACAATAAACATTTTACTGCCATCGTGAATGAAGGCTATATAAGCTTCAACACCATAATCCTGAAGATATCTATTTAATATATTTGAGTCTCGTTCGTTATCGGAATTAACCAGACAAATCACTCCACGAACTAAGAACGGCCATGCACCACCACCCATAGATTCGAGAAAGAGCTATCAATCTGTCTTACACACTTATGTTCGGACCTGGTAAGTTTCCCCGTGTTGAGTCAAATTAAGCCGCAGGCTCCACTCCTGGTGGTGCCCTTCCGTCAATTCCTTTAAGTTTCAGCTTTGCAACCATACTTCCCCCGGAGCCCAAAAGCTTTGGTTTCCCGGGAAGCGACTGAGAGAGCCATAAAAGTAGCTACACCCAATTGCTAGCTGGCATCGTTTATGGTTAGAACTAGGGCGGTATCTGATCGCCTTCGAACCTCTAACTTTCGTTCTTGATTAATGAAAACATCTTTGGCAAATGCTTTCGCTTAAGTTAGTCTTACGACGACCCTCCTGTAATACTAATGCCCCCAAACTGCTTCTATTAATAATTACCTCTTGATCTGAAAACCAATGAAAGCAGAACAGAGGTCTTATTTCATTATCCCATGCACAGAATATTCAGGCATTTGAAGCCTGCTTTAAGCACTCTAATTTGTTCAAAGTAATTGTACCGGCCCACAATAACACTCGATTAATAGCACTAATGCAGGTTTTTAAATAGGAGGAACATACAAAAAATACAAGTATTTAATTACATATAAGAACTCCACCGGTAATACGCTTACATACATAAAGGTATAGTACTAACTACAATTGTAAGTCGCACTACCCGTATGAAGCACAAGTTCAACTACGAACGTTTTAACCGCAACAACTTTAATATACGCTATTGGAGCTGGAATTACCGCGGCTGCTGGCACCAGACTTGCCCTCGAGCTGGGAGTGGGTAATTTACGCGCCTGCTGCCTTCCTTAGATGTGGTAGCCGTTTCTCAGGCTCCCTCTCCGGAATCGAACCCTGATTCCCCGTTACCCGTTGCAACCATGGTAGTCCTAGATACTACCATCAAAAGTTGATAGAGCAGACATTTGAAAGATCTGTCGTCGGTACAAGACCATACGATCTGCATGTTATCTAGAGTTCAACCAGTGTAACGATCTTGCGATCGCTTGGTTTTAGCCAAATAAAAGCACACGTTCCAAAAGGTCCGTGTTTTAATTGCATGTATTAGCTCTAGAATTACCACAGTTATCCAAGTAACTGTTAACGATCTAAGGAACCATAACTGATATAATGAGCCTTTTGCGGTTTCACTTTTAATTCGTGTGTACTTAGACATGCATGGCTTAATCTTTGAGACAAGCATATAACTACTGGCAGAATCAACCAGAATAATGTTATTTTTTGTTTTTTATGTGAAATATAATAAATATATTCACATAAATAACAATTTATAATATGTAAAATACATGACAACTCATTAATATTTTTGAATAAATATGACATGTATATAAAAACGAAAACGGCCATAATTAAATAGCACACATTTTCGTTATTTATAAAATTTTGACAATTTTTAATAATTTGTTCAAAAATATCTTTTTATATACACTTACTTAATATATACATATCACACATGTGTTATTTTAATTCAATAAAAATTGAATAAAAATTTTTATTTTGATGACCAATTTATAATTTTTCTATTTTGCATATGTTTGAATGATAGTAATATATTAAGTAAAGCCTTGAAAAAGGCTGATTTTTGTTTTAGTAATGCCACATATTGAAAAATATACCTTGAAACTTGAATAATGCATAACACCGTGTGTCCAAGTCTTAGTCTATTTGTCAAGCTAACACGCAGTGATCGAGCTCTGCGTATAGTCAAGCCGACTAATCTGGACACATACTCGCTCAAAGAACTTATTGCACCGATGAATATGTAGCACGACTATAAGTCACCGCTAATAGCACGTATTATTACATATCGATGGGAAAATCCCCCGAGAGTTTAATATTGACCATTACGTTTTTATATTTGACCAAACTCGGCTAGAGCATTTTTCACTGTTATGCATTTTCAATATTTCAATTATATTTTTCATATGTGTTTTTTTGCATTACTTATATTACTCGTATTTTTATACTCATAATAGACATGCACTCACTGCATGCCATGTATAGGTTTTGTGCCACATTTTCTTCAATGCCATACGTTTATCATGTACTACCCTTTCACATATTTTTATACATGCATTATTTTAATAATGCACTATTATACTTCATTATATTTGCACCTCATATTATATTATACAAGCGCCGACAAGATATCACTCCATTGCCATATGATATGGAAAATAAAAATTTTTCATATGACATACCTTGCCGACACCATCACTCCTATAGAGGTTTTTTGCCACCATTTCTCAAAACCCCTCATTTTAATATGTATTACCTCTTAACAAATTTTCATACATGCATTATTTTAATAATGCACTATTATACTTCATTATATTTGCACCTCATATTATATTATACAAGTGCCGACAAGATATCACTCCATTGCCATATGATATGGAAAATAAAATTTTTTCATATGACATACCTTGCCGACACCATCACCCCTATAGAGGTTCTTTGCCACCATTTCTTAAAACCCCTCATTTTAATATGTATTACCTCTTAACAAATTTTCATACATGCATTATTTTAATAATGCACTATTATACTTCATTATATTTGCACCTCATATTATATTATACAAGTGCCGACAAGATATCACTCCATTGCCATATGATATGGAAAATAAAAATTTTTCATATGACATACCTTGCCGACACCATCACCCCTATAGAGGTTTTTTGCCACCATTTCTCAAAACCCCTCATTTTAATATGTATTACCTCTTAACAAATTTTCATACATGCATTATTTTAATAATGCACTATTATACTTCATTATATTTGCACCTCATATTATATTATACAAGTGCCGACAAGATATCACTCCATTGCCATATGATATGGAAAATAAAAATTTTTCATATGACATACCTTGCCGACACCATCACCCCTATAGAGGTTTTTTGCCACCATTTCTCAAAACCCCACATTTTAATATGTATTACCTCTTAACAAATTTTCATACATGCATTATTTTAATAATGCACTATTATACTTCATTATATTTGCACCTCATATTATATTATACAAGTGCCGACAAGATATCACTCCATTGCCATATGATATGGAAAATAAAAATTTTTCATATGACATACCTTGCCGACACCATCACTCCTATAGAGGTTTTTGCCACCATTTCTCAAAACCCCTCATTTTAATATGTATTACCTCTTAACAAATTTTCATACGTGCATTATTTTAATAATGCACTATTATACTTCATTATATTTGCACCTCATATTATATTATACAAGTGCCGACAAGATATCACTCAAATTGCCATATGATATGGAAAATAAAAATTTTTTCAATTGAAAAAATTTTTCACTATGAGATATGCATAACATCGGTTACCCAAATAAATAAGTTTTTCAATGTTTTTCCATATGTAATTTTTTTTAAGTCTTTAGACATAGAATATGTATTTAATATCATTCTAGACCAAGACTTTTATGATTTTGACATATATTTTATATATGCCATGTATAATGATATGAGTATTGAAGTTAAATTTTACTATGAGATATGCATAACATCGTTTACCCAAATAAATAAATTTTTCAATGTTTTTCCATATGTAATTTTTAATAAGTCTTTAGACATAGAATATGTATTTAATATCATTCTAGACCAAGACTTTTATGATTTTGACATATACTTTATATATGCCATGTATAATGATATGAGTATTGAAGTTAAATTTTACTAGAAGATATGCATAACATCGTTTACCCAAATAAATAAATTTTTCAATGCTTTTCCATATGTAATTTTTTTTAAGTCTTTAGACATAGAATATGTATTTAATATCATTCTAGACCAAGACTTTTATGATTTTGACATATATTTTATATATGCCATGTATAATGATATGAGTATTGAAGTTAAATTTTACTATGAGATATGCATAACATCGTTTACCCAAATAACGTCCACTGGCCTCTCCGCAGCTGGGAAAAAGCAACGGAGCAGGACGTTCGCGCAGTCGTGCCAGGTTACGAACTGCTGATCGTTCACTCGAAGGCAACCAAGATCGGTGCACTTCTTGCGGCCTCGGCACATCCGATAGACATGCCCCCATGGGTCATCCTGGTGCTCGCCGACGAATCTCTTCCAGTCTTCTTCTTTCGCTGATAACATCATCCTCTCGTATTCCTTTCGGGTGATCCTGAAATACGAGGCGTGGTCCTCTACACTGTCACTGCGAGTACGGCGCGCACGCTGAAGCCTTCGCCGGGCTCTCCTGAGCTCGCAGCGTGACTTGGATCCAGTCAGCTAGCAGTTCACCCCGCAGTCTGTTCATGTAGCCCTGCCAACGCGCAGGTAGCTTACTGAACCACAGGGGGGATACTGCGTTAGCATCAAGGCCAAAGATGACAGGCGTGCGACTGCATCTACAGCCTTGTTCTCCTTGTCGGAGAAAACTCGCATGCCTGCCGGTAATCCGGTGATCCTTCCTCCACAGTCAACGTAAGGCTCCTGCAGCAAGGCGAACATGTAGCCTGAGTCTCTCATCCGGACTCCGAGCTCGATAACGGCGGCTCGGCTACGCCCGCAGTTTGCCTGGATGATTATAAACATTAATGTCTAGAAGCAACCCTGGCAAGCAAAGCTCCGTAAATCGGGCAGGCCGCTGAAAGAATAAGATGCTCAGCAGGGAGCCCCCGGAAGCTGCAGTTTCTGCAACGCACTGGGTTACTGCACTTTGTTGCGCGGTGTCCACCTTGGCCGCATTGACGGCAGACTTCCTCCTTAACTCGACACTGGGCGACTTTGTGGTCAAAACCGACACAACGGTGACACGCGTAGGTGCGCACCATGGGCCGCCAGCGGAAGGAGAAGTACTCCACGTAGATCCTGTCGTGTTTCTCCAGGATGTCCAACGCCTTTTGGTCCAACTCCAACGTAATGTTGACCGTGGGTCCAGCGTCGCTCGTCCATGGCTTGGACTCAATGGTCACCGACTTCGAAAAAGCAACATTGGACATGTGCTCCTCGAAGTGGTTCGTAAAGAGCCCATCCATGAACTTCTTGACGGTCAGGTGGCTGTCCACGTTCATCACCATGACCTTGGGCTTCAGCGCTGCGTTCTGCTTCACTTCAAGGCCCACTTCCTTAAACTTCGGGTTGCCAACCACCTTTTTGATCTCGCCCACCGAAGGCGTGCGGATCATGGCACCACCGCGCTTTAGCTCTCGCACCTCATGTACGCGTACACCGAGGGCGGGAGCAACTTTCTTGCGCACTCGCTCAGCAACTTGCTGGGGTGTCTCCGCAGGGTTGTTGCTCGTCACAATTGCCGACCAAGTCTCCGCAACCTTGCGGACTCGGGGCGCGGCAATTGGAGCACCAGCGCGGACAGCAGGGGTGGCCGCAACAGTAGCAGCAGCGGGGGTAGCGACGGCGAGCTGTGGGCGAGTCCTAAGCATGGCCTCAAGCTCCACAATCTTCCCGTACATTGTCATCACGAGCTCCTGGTACTTGGCCGACACGTCAAGCACGCGATGGCAGCAGCAGGGTCAGCAGCGGGGGCAGTAGCGGGGGCAGCAGGTCGGAGGGGGTACCTCCTGCCAGCGGGGACAGCAGTGGGGGCAGAGACAGAGACCTCAGAGGCGTCACTCACCGTAATAGATACATCGCTGTCCGTGCAGTATGCGTGCAGCTTCGGCGAGGGCATCAGCTCCGTGTCAGGCGACAGGGTCCCCGAACGCTTCTTCGGACCCCTCTTTCTCCTCTTGTCGGCAACGGAAGCAGCAACACTGCTGTCGCTATTCATCGCAAGACAATACTGTACTACCGAAAAATGTGCTAACTCCAAAAGTCTGCACTACTTTTTGTTACAAACTCCCGCACAAGAGTAAGCCGCGCTTCACCACGAAAGTATGCTGTGGTTATAGTAGTTTTCGCGCACAAAACTAAAAATCACTTTAGCGAACCGTTGGTTAGCGAAACCAAATTTTAAAAACAAAAAAAAAAAAAAAAGGAAATTCGAAATTAAATGCTCGTACAGAGAAAAGCACGCCTGCTTGCTTCAAGCTTCAAAATCGAACTGAGTAGATAGGGACAGTAGGAATCTCGTTAATCCATTCATGCGCGTCACTAATTAGATGACGAGGCATTTGGCTACCTTAAGAGAGTCATAGTTACTCCCGCCGTTGACCCGCGCTTACTTGAATTTCTTCACTTTGACATTCAGAGCACTGGGCAGAAATCACATTGTGTCAACACCCGCTAGGGCCATCACAATGCTTTGTTTTAATTAGACAGTCGGATTCCCCAAGTCCGTGCCAGTTCTGAATTGATTGTTAATTGATAATCGTTATAATTTAAAAGAACTAATTGGTTGCCCAATTAGTATTCTTAAAAATTTTAGCAAGAAAGTTCCACAATTGGCTACGTAACTAAACTATCCGGGGAACAAGAAACCACCATAAATGATAGAAACTCTATTTACCCAGAACGAGCACATAAACCATGTTATTGTTTCCCAATCAAGCCCGACTATCTCAATCTTCAGAGCCAATCCTTATCCCGAAGTTACGGATCTAATTTGCCGACTTCCCTTACCTACATTATTCTATCGACTAGAGACTCTTCACCTTGGAGACCAGCTGCGGATATTGGTACGGCCTGTTGAGAAGTTTGCGTGTCCCCACCATAAATTTTCAAGGTCCGAGGAGAAAATATCGACACAACAGTATATGTCATGCTCTTCTAGCCCATCTACCATATCTCTCTGCGAAAGACTTCCATGGTAGTACGGCTATAAAACAGAAAAGAAAACTCTTCCGATATCTCTCGACGGCTTCTTTATGGTCGTTCCTGTTGCCAGGATGAGCACGAGGCCCATATTTAATAACAAACGGATACTCAACAGGTTACGGAATTGGAACCGTATTCCCTTTCGTTCAAAATTATTCAAGTGTTTTATTTTTGATTACATAATTTATAATATTTGACAATTTTTTACTTGAAAATTTTCGGCTTTCGCCTTGAACTTAGGACCGACTAACTCGTGATCAACCACTGTTCACACGAAACCCTTCTCCACTTCAGTCCTCCAAGGTCTCATTCGATTATTTGCTACTACCACCAAGATCTGTACCAATGACGGCTCCATGCAGGCTTACGCCAAACACTTCTATGCACACCATTGTACCTTCCTACTCACTAAAGTTTCAAAATTTATATTACAAGTAATATAAATCATCTACTTTAGCGGTAATGTATAGGTATACAACTTAAGCGCCATCCATTTTAAGGGCTAGTTGCTTCGGCAGGTGAGTTGTTACACACTCCTTAGCGGATTTCGACTTCCATGATCACCGTCCTGCTGTTTTAAGCAACCAACGCCTTTCATGGTTTCTGAATGAGTTGTTAATTTGGGCACCGTAACATTACGTTTGGTTCATCCCACAGCGCCAGTTCTGCTTACCAAAAGTGGCCCACTGGGCACATTATATCATAACCTTAAACTTCATATCAAGAAAGTTAAGGTTCTTACCCATTTAAAGTTTGAGAATAGGTTAAGATCGTTTCGACCCTAAGGCCTCTAATCATTCGCTTTACCAGATAAGATTATTTTATACAACAGTTAAATGCACCAGCTATCCTGAGGGAAACTTCGGAAGGAACCAGCTACTAGATGGTTCGATTGGTCTTTCGCCCCTATAATCAATTCTGACAATCGATTTGCACGTCAGAACTGTTTCGGTTTTCCATCAGGGTTTCCCCTGACTTCAACCTGATCAAGTATAGTTCACCATCTTTCGGGTCACAGCATATCTGCTCAAGGTACGTTCCAGTTAGAGGTATAAATAATATAAATATCATTATACATAACTATATAGAACGCCCCGGGATTGCGTTAATTAACTATAAATAGTTAAAAAACTAATCCCATTATTAGTCAAGTTAATTACGCTATTAGGTTTTTATCCCAATAACTTGCACATATGTTAGACTCCTTGGTCCGTGTTTCAAGACGGGTCCCGAAGGTATCCTGAATCTTTCGCATTGCTAATCATACAAGTGCATATTATAAACACTTAACCTCTAAGCAGTTTAACGTACTATTTAACTCTCTATTCAGAGTTCTTTTCAACTTTCCCTCACGGTACTTGTTTACTATCGGTCTCATGGTTATATTTAGTTTTAGATGGAGTTTACCACCCACTTAGTGCTGCACTATCAAGCAACACGACTCTTTGGAAACACCATCTAATAATCATTAACGTTATACGGGCCTGGCACCTTCTATGGGTAAATGGCCTCATTTAAGAAGGATTTAAATCGTTAATTTCTCATACTAGAATATTGATGTTCCATACACTGCATCTCACATTTGCCATATGGACAAAGTGACTTAGCGCTGAACTGATTTCTTTTCGCTCGCCGCTACTAAGAAAATCCTTGTTAGTTTCTTTTCCTCCCCTAATTAATATGCTTCAATTCAGGGGGTAGTCCCATATGAGTTGAGGTTGTATAATTACACAAAAATAGTTAAAAATAAACACTTTGTTAATTTTTAACATAATGAAATATACTATTATTTTGAAGTTCCATATTATTACATTGGTTATTGTTTATCTCATCGTTAATAAGAGGCAATTCTAGTTAAAAATAATTTAATTTTTTTATGCTAGACATTCCTCAGTATTTATTTGAATCGAATAAAGAATTTATATAATTCTTCAATTTTCTCTTACAAACATATTACAGTAGAGAGGCATAGTTATTTTCATTAATTTATTAATATTATGAATATATTATGTATACATACATATACATATATTATCCAATAATATACCATATGCATAAAATTTCGAAAAATCTTAAGCAACTTATTTAGCATAGTCTTACAACCCTCAACCATATGTAGTCCAAGCAGCACTCTAAAATTAATTAAAGTACATAACAGCATGGACTGCGATATGCGTTCAAAATGTCGATGTTCATGTTCATGCATATACATATATTATCCAATAATATACCATATGCATAAAATTTCGAAAAATCTTAAGCAACTTATTTAGCATAGTCTTACAACCCTCAACCATATGTAGTCCAAGCAGCACTCTAAAATTAATTAAAGTACATAACAGCATGGACTGCGATATGCGTTCAAAATGTCGATGTTCATGTGTCCTGCAGTTCACACGATGACGCACAGTTTTCTGCGTTCTTCATCGACCCATGAACCGAGTGATCCACCGCTTAGAGTGATATAATTTTTGTTTTATTTCATTTCGTCAAAATTTTTTTTATTGAAAGAAATTAAAAATACACCATTTTACTGGCATATATCAATTCCTTCAATAAAATTGTTTATACCTAAAAAATGTTGCGAAATGTCTTAGTTTTACATAATTGATGACAATGCGATATTTGACCAATAAATAAATAATTTCTATATTTGCATTGTAATCGACATATGTAACACGTTAACCTGAAAACAGGGGACTGGAAGTGTATATCTTTGCAAGTGCGGTCACGGTTTTTAGTTGCTCCTGTTTGCGACGTGTTATCTACGTGCCATACCTGGAAAGAATTGTAGATTTCCTGAAAGCGAGTCTCTATTGGACTTGCTACTTACCCCAAGTGAGGATCTGTCTCGCTGATTTCCAGAAGGGCTGCTATTTCGGCACATTTTGGTCGCAGTGGGGAGTGAGTTGTGTTTTGTTGTTGTCCTTATTTGGCGCCTTTCTGCTGCAGGGAGTGTGAGTGCCAACAATAACAACTCTCAATTTCACTCGGATCGTGCAAATCATCTTGCCAATCAGCTGTTGGACAGAGCTGCGCTTAACCACAGAGGTGCATTTCTGCACATATCGGCACAGAGTTGCCAGATAGGTGGTTTTAACCAACCGGTTATAAGTTGCGCGCCAAACTTTGAAATTGCGCCCGACCGCTAATAGCATTAAAATACACACGGCATCCCAACTTTTGTCCGCGGAGTCTACGGATTCAATCCCGGGCGCCTTGGATATGGAGGCAGAAGAAGACCTCGCGTTCGCCAAGCGATCGAGAATCCCAAGATCTCCACAACAGCAGTGGCTTACTCCCACAGGCGCATGGCAACCCAATATTGTGTCCACCAATGCAATATTGCAAAAAACTGGCATTGAGTCTATGACTCATCGGGTACTACAGCACCCAAAGGAGCTTACACTGCCATCCTCTGCACCGCCAGGGCTGCAAAGCAACCCCTTTGACTTCAGCGGCCTCTCTGGCGACTCGAGCAATACAGGCGATGCACGTGATCTGGGCACAATTCTCACGACGCTGGTGGAGAAGTCATCGGAGCTGGCCAATATCCTGAAGGACGCGCGTTTTTTGAAGAAGGACATGAAGGATCTGGCACTAAAAGTGCTAAGCCTCCAAAAATCGGCGCTACATAGCTTCAATGCTAGCTGTAAGAGCAGCGTGAGTGTCTCACAACACACTCAGGCGTCGCAGTGGTCCCCACAGAAGAATGGACAGATGGAGGCACCGGGCCAGAAACCCAGGAAGAAAGGTACTAGAGGCGTCACAACACATCCAGCAGGCCTCTCACAGTCCACGTCTTGCAACACTGAGCTGCACTCAAACGGCTGGACCCAAGTGAAAGGAAGAACAAATGCGCGGCACACGAGACAGCGGCCAGACGCCATTATAATTGAGCCAAAAGGTCAGATGACATACTCCGAAGTTTTGAACTTGGTCACCCGTAACCCAAGTGATAAACTGAAGAGTATAAGGGAGAATGTACACAGAGTGAAACGCACAGCAAACGGCGCACTCCTGCTAGAGCTCAATGCATCAACGCAAGAAACCACACAGCAACTGAGAGATAACATCGGTGCTGTCCTGGTAGACAAGGCGGATGCACGGGCACTGACACAACGGTCTCGACTAGAGGTACTGGACTTAGACGAAATGGCAACTGCAGAGGATATCATTAACGCATGCAGGGAACAAATAAGTGTGGATTTGGACATGAGCGCGATAAAGAGCCTACACTCTTCCTTCGGGGGAACGCAGCGTGCGATCCTGAGCGTCCCAGCACGCTTAGCAAATAAGCTTGTTGCCGCAGGCAAGATTAGGATTGCCTGGTCTGTCTGCCGAATTAGGGAAAGGAACCTTCCGCTTAGGTGCTACAAATGCTTAGAGCAGGGGCATATTGCTGCAAAATGCGTCAGCACTGTGGACAGGAGCAAGTCATGCTTTCGTTGCGGGGCAGAAGACCACAAAGCGAACGTTTGCAAAAACGAAGCTAAATGCTTTCGCTGCGCAGCAGCTGGTAAGCCATCGAAGCATCTAGCGGGTAGCACAAGTTGTCCCCTGGCCCCGAACATTGCCGTGCGAGCCAATATACGCAGAAATGATTAGTTTCTACCAACTGAATCTTAATCATTGTGCGGCCGCTAGCGATCTACTCACGCAGACAGTACGCGAGATGAACTCGGATATTGCCATCATCAGCGAGCCATACAGAGTTCCGGAGGACGGCTGCTGGACGCAGAGTCTGACAGGGAAAGCTGCGATCTGGTCGTGTTGCAGACCACTAACCAGTTTAACATCCTGCAGGGCCTACAGACATTTCGTTCGTGCCAAACTGGGCCGCTTTTGGATATTCAGCTGTTATCTTCCTCCAAGTCTGAGCCGACATGGATTCGCTGAAGCTATTGATGAACTGACCAACGAAGCAAGAGAACACCGCCCAAATGTAATAGCAGGGGACTTCAATGCCTGGGCACAGGAATGGGGAAGCGACATCAACAGAAGCAGCAGCTCCGATGCCATTGCCAAGGGTCGCATTCTTCTTGAGGCTTTTGCGACATTGGACGTGGTGCTCCTAAATCAGGGATCGACAAACACATTCAATCGGGGAATCGCAGGCTCGGTCATCGATCTAACCTTCGTTTCTAGCAATCTTGCCTTACAGGCTAGCTGGCGTCTTGGGAACCACTATACGGCTAGCGATCACGAG
This sequence comes from Drosophila tripunctata, assembly GCA_035047385.1. NCBI lineage: Eukaryota > Metazoa > Arthropoda > Insecta > Diptera > Drosophilidae > Drosophila > Drosophila tripunctata. The sequence goes on along the minus strand of JAWNPS010000319.1, from coordinate 16,023 downwards.
GCACTGTTATTCTCTTTAGGGGAAAGAAGCAGCCTAACCCAGAGCATTGACAGCCCATGGAGACAAACCTTTCAGGAAAGCACTCTGCATATGTCAAGCTTCATAAACGCAATGGAAACACTGGAGTTAAGTGGGTCTGCCCAGCAAATGGCTACCCAACTAACAGACCATATTCTGCACACTTGCGCCATAAGCATGAATCGCCGGAAACCATTCAGGGGCTCGCAGCCACCTACATATTGGTGGAATGCCGATATCGCCAGAGCCAGAACAACATGCCTTGCTACCAGGAGGCAATACACTAGGGCACATAAGAGAAGCAGAGATAACTGGCCGGAACTCTATGTGGCATACAGGGAGGCACGGCTTTCGCTTAAAAAACTAATCCGGATAAGCAAGCGCGAGTGTTTCCTCCAACTGTGCGACGCTGCTGACCACGACCCATGGGGGAAAGCATACAAGATGATCGTAAAGCGCCTGCATCTTAGTAAAACCGATTCACCAACGGACCCCGTTCAACTTAAAACAATTGTTGATGCACTGTTTCCCGCTAGTGCAAGCATAGTTCCAGTTATACCTGAACCGCCTGTAACATCCGTCTTGGTTGAAGCAGTTTCAGTGGAAGAGATTCTATACGAAGCTAGAAAGATTCGACCCATCTCATCGCCAGGCCCGGATGGAATCCCCAATCGCGCTGTAAAATTGGCCATGTCATGTCAGCCACAAAAGTTTGCATCAATTTTTACGCAATGCCTACGTGAAGGCTGCTTCCCGGCCCAGTGGAAAATACAGCTTCTCACACTAATTCCGAAGCCTAGTAGATCGCCTGACAGCCCGGCATCATATCGACCAATATGCCTCATAGATTCAATGGGCAAAGTTCTTGAGCGTGTCATTTACACGAGACTGGAGAGAGCCATAATCGAAGCTGGTAACCTATCCCCAAACCAATTCGGGTTTAGAAAGGGACTGTCTACGGTTGGTGCAATTGGCAGAGTGGTCGAGATAGCAGCGAGAGCATCA
>JAWNPS010000319.1:0-10000 GCA_035047385.1 Drosophila tripunctata | reverse complement strand
GCCGACAAGATATCACTCCATTGCCATATGATATGGAAAATAAAAATTTTTCATATGACATACCTTGCCGACACCATCACCCCTATAGAGGTTTTTTGCCACCATTTCTCAAAACCCCTCATTTTAATATGTATTACCTCTTAACAAATTTTCATACATGCATTATTTTAATAATGCACTATTATACTTCCCATTCTGATTCTGAAGCTTGAAGCAAGCAGGCGTGCTTTTCTCTGTACGAGCAATTAATTTCGAATTTCCTTTTTTTTTTTTTTTGTTTTTAAAATTTGGTTTTGCTAACCAACGGCATCACACTAAATAAAATAAAACAATAAACAAACAGACAATTCACACACAACAACTTTCACTGACTACCTTGGAGTCGCCAATGGCGGCCTCTTCAGGCGCCATGGACATTACAGGCCCACCCAAGCCAACGTGGCAAACGGTAGCTCCAAAGCCACCTACATCCAGGCTTCCACTTGGAGGAGCCCCCAAGGTCAAGGTCGGCCCATCAGCGCCCAAGTCGATTAAAGCGTCTCCAGTGCACGACCTCAGTGGAAGCGACGGCGAGACCAGCTCGTCCAGCTTGGAGCTGGGCGAGATAAGACGTAAGACCCCGACCAGAAATCCCCGCCAGACGACGCCCACCCCTCTGACCACCATGAGCTCCAACAGATTTGCCGCTCTCATCGACACCATGGACGCTGAAGAAGCTGAGGAGGATACCCTCGCTGATCCCGACCACGTCCCCACCGCACCCGTGAAGACCATTAAGCCTCCGCCGATCTTCGTCCCTGATGTCTCGAACATCAAGGGATTCATCACCGACGTTGCTCTGGCCATCGGAAACCTCCGGTTTAACTACAAGTCTGGCAGGGACGGTCGTGTCCGAGTTAATCTGGAGGACAAGGACAGCTTCACCAAGCTCAAGGCATACCTGAACGCAAATGAGATACGCTACCAGACGTTCCAGGCGAAGGATGAGCGTGCCTACAGGATAGTCGTCAAGGGACTCCACCACTCCACTGAGATCGACGAGATCAAGGAGGCACTCGCCGTACTTGGACACACGGTACGTGGTCGCGAAATAAAGAATGCCATCAGCCGCACCAACAAGAAGCCGATGTCGTTGTTCTTCGTGAACCTGGAGCCCGCCAGCAGCAACAAAGACGTCTTTGCCATCACGCGTCTATGCCAGTGCGTCGTCACCATCGAGCCCCCGCACAAGAGTAAGGACGTACTCCAGTGCTACCGCTGCCAGGGCTTTGGTCACTCCCAAAAATACTGCCGGCTCCCACCCAAGTGCGTGAAGTGCGGAGATGACCACCACTCCAACGAGTGCACCAAACCCAAGGAGCTACCTGCTCGCTGTGCCCTCTGCAACGGGATCCATCCCGCCTCATACAAAGGCTGCATGGTCTATCAAAAGGCCAAGGAGCAGCACACTCCCAAGCCAAGGCCAATGGTACCGCCGACCAACCGTGCTACATCAGCTCCTGCAACCATTCCAGGGCTCAGCTACGCCAGTGCACTACGAGGTGCCCAACAACCACAGCAGCAATTTGAATCTGCTCCTACTCCCCCGAGCCAAACCAACTCCAGACTGGACAGACTGGAGGTAATGATGGAGAAAATGCTCGACCAGTTTGCAGCCATGACGCAGCTGCTCACGTCAATAATGGCAAAGCAATGCAAGTAAGTCTTCAAATAGTTTTATGGAACGCTAATGGTCTGTGCAGAAGCAGGCCCGAGGTCGAACACTACCTGAAGACCAACCATGTCGACATCCTCCTCGTGTCCGAAACCCATTTCTCCCAAAGATCCTACTTCACCATCACTGGCTACGACGTCATCGCTGTCAACCACCCCAATGGCACCGCTCGCGGCGGAGCGGCAGTCATTATCAAGAGCGGCCTCAAGTATATTGAACTGCCAGCTCACCAGGAAGATTGGGTACAGTGTGCCAAGGTGAGAGTCCTCAGTCCCACCGGAGACACCACCATCGCTGCCGTCTACTGCCCCCCACGCCACAGTATCAGAGACGACCAGTTCCAAGATCTGCTGGACAGCCTCGGCCCAAGGTTCATCGCTGGAGGTGACTTCAACGCGAAGCACACCTGGTGGGGATCTCGCCTCATCAACCCCAAGGGCTCAGTCTTGTACCGGACTATCACCAGGAATCGTGTCGACTGCCACTCCACTGGTGAACCTACCTTTTGGCCCACCGACCCCAACAGGGTACCCGATGTACTGGACATTGCCCTCTCCAAAGGGATCGAGCGTCACAGGATCTCAGCCAGTAACGTTCTCGAGCTATGTTCCGACCACTGCGCAGTCAGGCTCCTGGTCAACACTCCAGCCAGCACCAACTCTGCTAGGGGCAGACTGTTCAGGAGGAACACAAACGTCGAGCTGTACCAGCAATGGCTGCAGAACAACCTGGACCCGACGATGGAGATTGAGACAGGTGACGACCTGGATAATGTTGTGGAGCACCTCAATATTCAAATCCACAATGCCGCCTCGTACGCCACACCTCCAAGACGACCCTCCAACAGGATTCAGCACAGAGACGTCCACCTTTGGTCTCCCGAGGTTGCTGCTCTGGTTGCTGAGAAAAGGCGACTACGCCGAGCATGGCACAACTCTCGCAACCCCAGGGATAAGACTGAGTTCAATAGAGCTGCCAAAGAACTCAAGGAGCTCTTGTTCAACCTCCGAAAGCTATCCTTGGAGCAGCACCTCTCCCAAGTAGAGCCCAACGACCCTCAACACAATCTGTGGCGGATCACCAAATCTATCAAGAGGCCATCGAAAAGGAAGGAACCTGTGCGTGATGCCAACGGTGCCTGGTGCCGTTCTGACAGTCAAAGAGCCAAAGCTTTCGCGGACCACCTGCACGAGGCCTTCACTCCATTCTCAAGGTGCACGCAGCAAGAAGCTGCCGAGACTACCGAGTTTCTGGACACACCTTGCCAGATGGCGCTTCCAATCGCCGATGTTGAGCCAGATGAGCTCATTGCAGAAATAGGCAAACTCAAAGCGTCCAAGTCCCCTGGCTATGACGGCATCGATGTCCCATCTATCAAAGCTCTCCCGCCGAATGGAATCAAGCTACTGCTCAAAATAACCAACAAATGCTTCCAACTAGGACACTTTCCCACCCAGTGGAAGTGCGCCGAGATCATCCTAATTCGGAAACCTGGGAAACCTGCAGCTAATCTCGCCTCATACAGACCGATCAGCTTATTGGCGGTACTCTCCAAAGTAGTCGAAAGACTACTTTTGCGTAGAGTCCACCCAATACTGGACGAGGCTGGTTTGATCCCCGATCACCAGTTTGGCTTCAGGGAATGCCACGGCACTCCAGAGCAATGTCATCGCATTGTAGGAAAAATCCTGGAAGCATTCGAGGAGAAGATGTACTGCTCAGCTGTCTTCTTAGACGTTAAACAGGCCTTCGACAGGGTATGGCACGCCGGACTGCTACTAAAACTCAAAACCTCCCTGCCCGCCCCTTACTTTCTGCTGCTCAGATCATACCTTGAGCGCAGAAGTTTCTATGTGAAGTGTGGCGACGAGATGTCGGAAATAATGGACGTCAGAGCCGGAGTCCCGCAGGGAAGCGTACTGGGCCCAGTGCTGTACACCATCTTCACCTCAGACATGCCTATTTCCCCAGACGCCAGGTTATTAGCAGCTACCTACGCGGACGACACAGCCTTCCTGGCCAGCGACTCCTCCCCTCAGACGGCCTCGGACATCCTTCAAGTCCAGCTCAACACCACCAACATTTGGTTAAAGCGTTGGAACATAATGGTCAACGCAGAGAAGTCCATCCATTCTACTTTCTCACTCAGAAGAGAAGAATGTCCACCTATCCACCTAGATGGCACTATTATCCCCACCAGCACCACGGCCAAGTACCTGGGCATAACCCTGGACAGAAGGCTCACCTGGAAGCCACACATAAGCAACAAAAGGGCACTACTTGATGCGAGACTAAAGAAGCATCTCTGGCTCATAGGGAGAAGATCGCCACTCAGGACAAGGGTAAAACTGCTCGTCTACAAGTCCATTATGAAGCCCATCTGGACCTATGGGATCCCCATCTGGGGCACTGCCAGACGCTCAAACCTCAGGAAGATTCAAATATTCCAAAGTAAAGCCCTGAGAATCATTTCAAACGCCAATCTACTCACTCCAGACGCTGAAATTCACAACGAGCTTGGTATCCCATGGGTCTGCGACGAGATAACCAGGCTGAGCAAATCCCACACGGACCGCCTGGACAGGCACATCAACACCCTAGCCATCAACCTGCTAGACAATAGCACAACCACCAGGCGCCTGAAGAGACTCCACCCGCTGGATTTGGCCCATAGCTGATGACAACACAACTCCGCTGATGTCGAACACATTACCCCCCAATACCCCACCTACTACCCCATCACACTGAGTTCATAAACTTTGTAATTGCCAATGTAATCTCCTTATAATTTATTGATTGTCCACTAAGGACAGATTATAAATAAAGATCCACTGATATATAAAAAAAAAAAAAAAACTATTATACTTCATTATATTTGCACCTCATATTATATTATACAAGTGCCGACAAGATATCACTCCATTGCCATATGATATGGAAAATAAAAATTTTTCATATGACATACCTTGCCGACACCATCACTCCTATAGAGGTTTTTTGCCACCATTTCTCAAAACCCCTCATTTTAATATGTATTACCTCTTAACAAATTTTCATACATGCATTATTTTAATAATGCACTATTATACTTCATTATATTTGCACCTCATATTATATTATACAAGTGCCGACAAGATATCACTCCATTGCCATATGATATGGAAAATAAAAATTTTTCATATGACATACCTTGCCGACACCATCACCCCTATAGAGGTTTTTTGCCACCATTTCTCAAAACCCCTCATTTTAATATGTATTACCTCTTAACAAATTTTCATACATGCATTATTTTAATAATGCACTATTATACTTCATTATATTTGCACCTCATATTATATTATACAAGTGCCGACAAGATATCACTCAAATTGCCATATGATATGGAAAATAAAAATTTTTTCAATTGAAAAAATTTTTCACTATGAGATATGCATAACATCGGTTACCCAAATAAATAAATTTTTCAATGTTTTTCCATATGTAATTTTTTTTAAGTCTTTAGACATAGAATATGTATTTAATATCATTCTAGACCAAGACTTTTATGATTTTGACATATATTTTATATATGCCATGTATAATGATATGAGTATTGAAGTTAAATTTTACTATGAGATATGCATAACATCGTTTACCCAAATAAATAAATTTTTCAATGTTTTTCCATATGTAATTTTTTTTAAGTCTTTAGACATAGAATATGTATTTAATATCATTCTAGACCAAGACTTTTATGATTTTGACATATATTTTATATATGCCATGTATAATGATATGAGTATTGAAGTTAAATTTTACTATGAGATATGCATAACATCGTTTACCCAAATAAATAAATTTTTCAATGTTTTTCCATATGTAATTTTTTTTAAGTCTTTAGACATAGAATATGTATTTAATATCATTCTAGACCAAGACTTTTATGATTTTGACATATATTTTATATATGCCATGTATAATGATATGAGTATTGAAGTTAAATTTTACTATGAGATATGCATAACATCGTTTACCCAAATAAATAAATTTTTCAATGTTTTTCCATATGTAATTTTTTTTAAGTCTTTAGACATAGAATATGTATTTAATATCATTCTAGACCAAGACTTTTATGATTTTGACATATATTTTATATATGCCATGTATAATGATATGAGTATTGAAGTTAAATTTTACTATGAGATATGCATAACATCCCCCAAAAAAAAATTTTCAATTTTTCCATATGTAATTTTTTTTAAGTCTTTAGACATAGAATATGTATTTAATATCATTCTAGACCAAGACTTTTATGATATATACATATATTGTATATTATATATTATATGCCATGTATAGTAATATAAGCATCGAAATCTCTTTTTACTATAGTTTTGCCAAACAAAAAACTTTTTTGTTATATTGATAGATATTTCCTCTCGTTATTTTTCCAAGTCTTTTATTATGTATCTATTTATATTTGACGATTTAAGTAGAACTTAAATACTATTAACTTTTATATATTTTTACCAAATCTCTTTTTACTATAGTTTTGCCAAACAAAAAACTTTTTTGTTATATTGATAGATATTTCCTCTCGTTATTTTTCCAAGTCTTTTATTATGTATCTATTTATATTTGTCGATTTAAGTAGAACTTAAATACTATTTACTTTCATATATTTTTACCAAGATCTTTTTGTTTGAATATTTGTTATTAGACATCATAAATTCAACGGAGTTGAATTTTATTATTTAAAGCGCCACTAACAAATGGCGATCTGTTGCTACCAAATATATTATTATATTTATATAATATATATAAGTTCTTTTATATATATTATACATATGTTATCATAATTTTTTATTTATACTATATGCATAATATTATCGAATCATCAAGCAAAGGATAAGCTTCAGTGGATCGCAGTATGGCAGCTGCTCAACCACTTACAACACCTTGCCTGTTATAAAAGTCGTTTACAATTGATTCTAGGCTTTGTCATTGTATTAAATAATGTTTTAATATATAACTAGCGCGGCATCAGGTGATCGAAGATCCTCCCAATTTACTATGTTATATGTAACATTGGCATCACATCCATTGTCGTCTATTAAATAAATAATAAACTTTTAATGGTTTAGAAGCCATACAATGCAAATTGCCCCTTATTTATCATTGCAGTCCAGCACGGATACGACCTTAGAGGCGTTCAGGCATAATCCAACGGACGTAGCGTCATACCACTGTTCGCTCGAACAAGTATTGTGCCATTGGTCCGTACCTGCGGTTCCTCTCGTACTACGCAGGAATGCTGTCGCAACAACGTTTTGTCATTAGTAGGGTAAAACTAACCTGTCTCACGACGGTCTAAACCCAGCTCACGTTCCCTTGCATGGGTGAACAATCCAACGCTTGGTGAATTTTGCTTCACAATGATAGGAAGAGCCGACATCGAAGGATCAAAAAGCGACGTCGCTATGAACGCTTGGCCGCCACAAGCCAGTTATCCCTATGGTAACTTTTCTGACACCTCTTGTTAAAAACTCTTTAAACCAAAAGGATCGATAGGCCGAGCTTTTGCTGTCCCTGTGTGTACTGAACACCGAGATCAAGTCAGCATTTGCCCTTTTGCTCTATGTGTGGTTTCTGTCCGCACTGAGCTGGCCTTGGGACACCTCCGTTATTATTTGAGAGATGTACCGCCCCAGTCAAACTCCCTACCTGGCAATGTCCTTGAATTGGATCATACCTGAGTAATTGGAGTTATACCAAATTTTTAAATCAAAATTACATAAATGCACTCTCTCATTAAAGAATTTGTTTGCGATTATATAACAAACTCGTGATACTTTGATCAAGAAGCTTGCATCAAAACCCAATACCATAAGATATAATAAATATATCCGTATAATGGCTAGGAAATGATACACGTTCCATTTAATCAAGTAAGTAAGGAAACAATAAGAGTAGTGGTATTTCATTGTCGATACTAAACCGAAATCTAATATCTCCCACTTATTCTACACCTCTTATGTCTCCTTACACTGCCAGATTAGAGTCAAGCTCAAAAGGGTCTTCTTTCCCCGCTAATTATTCCAAGCCCGTTCCCTTGGCTGTGGTTTCGCTAGATAGTAGATAGGGACAGAAATCCGACATTTGTTTTACGTGGCGTGTACCCCATGGGGGGTTTACAACCACGGTACTCATTTGGACACATATGTGTCGCAAAGTACAGCGAGTGAAGAAGAAACGTCCACTAACGCCCCGAGAAGAAATTCTTGTCGGTACCAATTCGAATGCATGCTGTCGGGCATGACATTCCCTCTTGGTTTGAGGCGAGGCCTATCTTAACCTCTGCTGACTACGGGTACAGCTTCCGGCTGTGACCCGACCTCACGTCGGATCGCAACAGTTAACACCATCAGCCACCACGATACTCCCACTAAAGGGGGCCAACCTCATTGGGCTGGCCTTGGCCACCAGCCCATCCCGTGGTTCAAATTTACAGCTTTGATCGGCTGTTCGCAGCCAAGACTGCTACCCAATTTTGGTCTCCGACAACCAGGCACTGGGTGAGCGCCATCGACTTCTTCTTGTAGAAGTAATCTACCAGATTATGGCTTTGGTGGGCCCTGCGACTCATCACGAGGACTTGTCTACCAAATTAAGGCTTTGGTAGGCCCTGCGACTCATCACGAGGATTTGTCTACCAAATTAAGGCTTTGGTGGGCCTTCCGACACATCACAAGGATCCGTCTACCAAATTAAGGCTTTGGTGGGCCTTTCGACACATCACAAAGGATACATCTACCAAATTAGGGCTTTGGTTAGCCTTGCGACTCATCACGGAGACTTGTCTACCAAATTAAGGCTTTGGTTGGCCCTGCGACTCATCCAAAAGGACTTTGTCTACCAAATTAAGGCTTTGGTTGGCCCTGCGACTCATCCAAAAGGATTTTGTCTACCAAATTAAGGCTTTGGTTTGCCTTGCGAGTTCCTCAAAAGAGTTCATCTCCCAATTTAAGGTATTGGTGAACCTTTCGTAGCATCGCTACTCCCAGTTTTGACTATCCTCAGTCCGGTACTGGTCGACCCGGTTGGGGTGCTCCATCCATCAGCAAGCGCCGCCTGCTGAAGATTATGCAAGCAAAATCTTCAAGCAGTTGCTTGCTCTCAAGAGACGACAGCGTGTCCGCAACAATCCAGTCACCGGATGGTCACTGCTGAATTTTAAGGCCCTCCAGACAACGCACATCGGCATAGAGAGGACAGACACATAGAATGAAAAATAGCAGCCAACAAATCAGGATAAACGAGGCTGTTTGATGTCACTCACGACTCGTTGCGAAAGCTGAATGACGTCGTCACGAGAGTAAATGCAATCGATGGGCTCGTTTATAGTCCAATTCAACAAACGAAACCATTAATATTGGAAACGTATCTTACAACAGTTACTCGTCCACTCATGTGATGGCTATGCCTGCTGTTTTAACCAAGGTCACCGCCGCGGGATACAAGCTTTCACTTAATTACGTGCATAATTTCAGCCTTCAGAATTTAAAAAAATTATCAACCATGTCCAATAACTTTCTATTTTCAATCATAACAGAAGCCGCGATGGGCCTGATTGTAGTCGCTCTATTGTACGTCGTGTGGAGAAAAATCACTTCCACTAAAGGGATTCCGTCACATCAAGGCCTAGACGAACTGGAAGCATGGCCCTCCAGCTCAACCCACCCTCCCGAAAGGCCCTTGATCTGCGGTACGCAGATCTTTGAAGGAGGAAGAGTTAACAGTGCAAACATTCCCCCTTGACTCTCGTCGCCCCTGCGACGAGCAAGCTGCACATTCCAGTCGCCGTCGATGTCCGTATGGCAGACAGTGCAATTTAACCGTCACATGCACGTTGCCATGAAACACGAGGAAACATGTTCACTTGTTCACCTAAGTGAACAACTCTTTTTGTTCACTCACTCCTGAACAACTCTTTTTGTTCACTCACTCATGAACAACTCAGTTTGGTTCATTCAGGGACGAGCAACCCAACACGTGAGAGCTTGGCGGACCGGCATTGGGACATTCTAGCAAATATCAAAATTGAAATAAAGAATTTATAACGAATTGAACCAAATAACATCTTATATTTTTGGGATCACTGGGATCTTGCCACAACTAAAACTGAATACCCCGGATACCAACAATGTTAAGGTAATATAGTCGGGTGCCCATAGGGCGCCCAGACTTAGAAGCCAGGCGCTCGCAGGGCGCCCGGACTTAACTTATATATGACAAGCTATGCCA
>JAWNPS010000318.1:0-56096 GCA_035047385.1 Drosophila tripunctata | reverse complement strand
TTAGACCCTGAGCTCTTTGAAAAAGAGCAAAAGGGACTAATGGTTTTGTGCGAAAAGTTGTCTGTCTGTCCGTCTGTCCGTCTGTATGAACGCCTGTTTCTCAGCAAGTATAATAGCTAGAGATTCCGTTCTTTTTACAGAAGCTTCGTAGCTTCATTACGCAGTTCAAGTTTATTTTCAAATTTGGATGCCACGCCCCTTTGCCCACAAATTGCTAACAAAATGCTGTATAGTTAACATTTTGTAGGCGAATTATTTTTTTCGAAAAGAAAGTTTGCTTAAAAATACAAATCAGTCGAAAAATTATCAAAACAGTTCAATTAAATTTAGTTAATATTATTTAAGTTTACTTCTTCGGCAAAATTCCAAAGAAAATCATTTGACGATGATTTATTTTGAATTTTACTTAATTATGTATTTAAGCCTTTACTCCCAAAAGAGTGTGGTGGCGTAGGGAGTAAAGTGCTCACCTGCAAAGAGCAGGGGATCTAGGGTTCGATCCTCGGTAGCGGAAACTTTTTCTCAACTAAAGAAAATTTAATTTTTTTTTTTAATTCCTGACTTTTTTGAAAAAAAATCACTTTTTTAAATGCGACGCCCTTCCGCCCACAGGAGAAAACAGTATTACTATCCATATTTTATTTTTACAACTATCGCTTTTTTTAAATTAATGTTTTGATCTTAATGCAACTCATATATACGATGTAGAGTTGTATTAAAATTCATTCCTTCATGTATCTTCAGTTTAATTTTCTTTTAATCAAAAAAATATTATCTGGATATTAAATTAAATTTTTTTTAATCAAAGTATTATTTTTAATATACTGGCTCAGGGTCTTCTACAGTCGGGCAAACTCGACTGTAATCTTCCTTACTTGTTTATGAAATATTTGTATGATTATCCTTGTTTATCAATTCAATATGGACATCCAATCCTCTGGCATCGACAGCTCTAGCATATAATTAAGATTTTCCTCCTCCTCCTCTGGCTCAGTGCTATCACAAAGACACCACAACGCATCGAAGAGCAGCAATTGGAGGAGTCCTCCGCCGGCAGAGCATTCCTCAAACGTTATGGGAGGTAAATCATTCTGAACTTGAGCACAATATGTATTCAAACGTTCGTTATTCAAACGTGCTAAGGAAATCGTCGCTTTATCCCTATGCTCTTCCAACTTCCACATGGCCTGCAGCACTTTCGATAGGGATGCAAAATAATCCTTAACCAAATTGTCGGCAACAACATTTTGTGTGTAATTCTCTTGAAGTTTTAATAACTGCTCAGCATAAGTAGTTTTAAGAAACAATTCATTCTTCACTTGGCTTAAACTGCGAGCAGATTTGGCACAGAAAATATTCTGTAGGCATTTCTGCAGCTGACAATCGTCTAAAACAATTTGTGGCAGTTTCTGTTCGCCATGAACCTGAGCAGCTTCCTTTAAAGCCTGCAAGCTTACACTGTTCTTATCGGTTATGATGGCAACAAAGTTTTCCAGACCATTATCCTCGATTTCCAATAGAATGTTTGTTATCACTCTGCCGATATTACAATTTGTGGTTATCTAGTTAGAAGAAAAAAGTCTGTCAATGATTATATCGTACAATAAACTCGTCTCTATAAAAACAAGAAAGAAACTGTCAGTCGGGCATGCCGACCGTGTAATACCCTCTGAGCTTCGTTTCCAATTAGATCAGTTCCAATTGGAGTAGCTGCCGCAAGAACTTAACATGCACACATATTTGTATGTCTATCTCGCTCACACAGTGCAATGCACGTGGCTATGAATTGCTTGCAAGTAACGATTTTCGTTGTATGAGAAACTTTTTTATTTATAGTCAGATTTTAATGAAATTTTCACAATCGTTTGATATTATTTGAATGCAAGTAAATGCTAAGTTACAAAACTATACGTTAAGAAATAAGTGGGCCAGCCGCTTGCAAAGTTACAACGTAATTGTGATTTCGGTGGGCGAAGGAGGCGTGGCATCCAAAAAATTTTGATGGCATTGTCTTTATATTGCAAATAGCAACCTGCATGCCAAAATTGGTGACCCTAGGTGTTATAGTTACCGAGATATTCGCCAAAAACATGAATTTTTTCCGAGGTATGTCTGGTTTTTCACTTATTGTGGGCGAATGGGGCGTGGCATCAAAAAACGGAAACAAACTTGTATTGACTGACTAAATATGTGATCGATACTGACTAAAACGGATATTGTAGCTCTTACCATCTCTGAGATCTGTTTGTTCATACGGACAGACGCACAGACGGACAGACGGACAGACGGACATGGCTATATCGACTCGGCTGTTGATGCTGATCAAGAATATATATACTTTATGAGGTCTGTTACGCCTCCTTTTGCCTGTTACATACTTTTCACAAACCCAATATACCCCTCAGAGGGTATAAAAAAAAGCTGAAATTCGATTTAAAATCAGATTATAATACATCGACAAACAAACGCCCACAAAAATGCAAAATATTATTTTTCTGCATTTTGCTTTGTCCTTCTTCGACAATCAGAACAGAGCAGCAAAGTGAAATGGTTTTTTTTTTTTCTATTGCATTACAAAAACAAGAAAGAAAATGTCAGTCGGGCATGCCGACCGTGTAATACCCTCTGAGCTTCGTTTCCAATTATATGAGTTCGAATTGGAGTAGCTGCTGCAAGAACTCAACATTCACACATATTTGTATGTCTATCTCGCTCGCACAGTGCAATGCACGTGGCTATGCCTCGCTTGAAAGTAACGATTTTCGTTGTATGAGAAACTTTTTTATTTACAGTCCGATTTTGATGAAATTTTCACAATCGTTTGATATTCTTTGTCTGCTGGTATATTCTAAGTTACAAAACTATAAGATAAGAAATAAGTGAATCGCAGGCATGCAAAGTTACAAAGAAGTTGTGCTTTTTGTGGGCGAAGGAGGCGTGGCATCCAAAAAATTTTGATGGCATTGTCTTTATATTGCAAATGGAAACCTGCGTGCCAAAATTGGTGACCCTAGGTGTTATAGTTACCGAGATATTCGCCAAAAACATGTTTTTTTTACGAGGTATGTCTGGTTTTTCGCTAATTGTGGGCGAATGGGGCGTGGCATCAAAAAAAGGAAATAAACTTGTATTGACTGACTAAATATGTGATCGATACTGAACAAGTTTGAACTTGTAGCTCTTACCATCTCTGAGATCTGTTTGTTCATACGGACAGACGCACAGACAGACAGACGGACAGACGGACAGACGGACATGGCTATATCGACTCGGCTTGTGATGCTGATCAAGAATATATATACTTTATGGGGTCGGAAACGCCTCCTTCTGCCTGTTACATACTTCTGACAAACCCAATATACCCCTCAGAGGGTATAACAAAAGCGATCACAATATGGCTGCCCACCGTTATTCTGTACGTGTTCATGTGTAATGCAAAAGATTATTTCTCTGCATTTTGCTTTGTCCTTCTTCGACAATCAGAACAGCAGCAAAGTAAAATTGTTTTTTTTTTTCCTATTGCATTACAAAAACAAAAGCGATCACAATATGGCTGCCCACCGTTACTTACTTACCGTTGCTTTTACTTCCTCCATTTTCATACTGGAACTACGCAGCTTTGCGTGACTTCTTGCATAGCAAAGACGCTGAGTCTCGCCATCTGTGCGTGATACAAATACAACGAATATCTGTAAAATAATAATAATTATTAATTTTTAAAGCTATAGTTTTTGGGGGAATTGTTACCTTATGCATATATGGTTTTTGTCGCACCCAAAACTCCGTCATATTGAGCACATACGACTTGGAGCGATCAATTTGATGCAGTACGCCGGGATTATAAAACTCTAAACCATTGCGATTAGGTGTTTTAAATATACGCTGCAATCGCCAGTTCACACGCAAAGCAAACAAATTGTACTCCTCATCCGTCATGGTTTCGATTTCAGTAAAATCATCTGGCTGCACGCAAGCTCCGTACTTTGTTATCGGCGCTCTGCCCGGTTGTACAAAGCCTTGGGCCTGCTGCTCGGCCTGCTCGTGACGTGCTGTAACTAGACGCTCCCGTAGCTGCTGCTGTGTGCCCACACTGCTCACCGAATAGCCGTAAAGTTCGCGCACCAAATCCCGTTGGTTAAAATCGGTTAGCGGAAATTCCATTGCACAACACACTTTCATAAATTGTTGGCGGTCAACTGTCGCTCAACACAGCTGTGCAATGTGAGCAGCGAATTCAGTGTGACCAGGCGCTGCCGCATTTCAGTGTTGAAAAATGCGTGCCAAGTGTAATCGATAGGTTATCGATGTAGCATAGCTTGAAGTAACACGGCGCGCATTTGAAATCATGAAATAAACTTCAGTTTTGTTAAAATTTTCAGTTTGTGTAAATGTCATACACTCCAAAATTTCAATAGTTTTAAATGCAATAGTTTCAAGCCATTTCCATCCACTTTAGCAACATGACAGAAACCAATAGCAGTTGTCGCACCTGGAGTACCAACAATAACAATAGCCTTCCCAGACATGTTCGCAATTGTTTTGAGCCATCGCAGGGACCTTGTACTGAAGACCATGCAGAGCTACAGGATTTGGTAGTGCCGGCCACACCTGAAGCTCAAATACGCCGTAAAATAGATATGAAAGCGCTGTGTCCTGCTTGTAACAATGTTCCGGACAGTGTTTCCCAGAACAATTTCTGCTCTGTAGAATGCAGACCCTTAAGCACCTCACTGCATTTAAAAGAGGTAACGCTGCACTTTCTCAACCCATTCTCTTAACTAAAATAATTTCTAAAAATTTTACTTCTCACAAAAGTTAACGAAACGTCCTCGTCCTAAACCTAGCTATAAGCATAGTATTTTATTGAGCGATGGTCAAACTTTTGTTGGTCGAGTTTTTCCCGTGAAATTACGTATACGTCGAGAGAGAAATCATTGTGTGGACTGCACCAAAGAGTTATACATTCGTGATCCGATAGCCGATAATTCCAGCGTCGTAGTCCTTACCAATTGCTGTGACGTTAAAGTATATAGCGACAAATACATTGAGAACTGGCATCGTGTGCCCATTATCTCAATAAACGGCAAAGACGTACTACTAAAACGGCGAACTGTCAATGAAGTTTGTAAACTGGAACCGAAAAGGGAACCCATTAAAGTACAAGAGTCGAAACCACCAGTCGATGATATTATACCGAAACCAGTTGAGAAGCCAAAAAAGGGAAAAGGCAAAGGGAAGGGCAAGAAATAATGCATTTAAATACATTTTTCAATTTATAATAAAAAAGGGGAATCTTTCTCATTTAGCCATTTGGAAAAAAGGGGCGGTTTAAACATCGAAGTAAATTGATTGATGTTTATTTTTGATTAGATTTTGTTAACAAATGAGTTTTAAAATTTTGAAAAATAATAATATTAAAACCTTTTTTAAAAAATATTTTTTTATGAAAAATCGAATTACCAAAGTAAAAATTTTCAATATATGATATATAAAAAAAAGGGAAATATTTCTCATTTAGCCATTTGGATAAAAGTAATGGTTAAACATCGAATTAAATTGATTGATGTTTGTTTTTGATTAGATTTCGTTAACAAATGAGTTTTAAAATTTGAAAAATAATGATATCGCTTATTAAGCGCTTGTTCTTTAAAAAAATTAGTTTGTTTTATGAAAAATCGAATTACCAAAGTCAAAATTTTCATTAAATGCGGCGAGAAGAAATGAATTTCAATGGTTAAACAATTTTAAAACGCACTTCTTGTCTCATTTATCAATTGACGCCAAGTTTTTCACATTAAAATAAAATTTTTATAAGAAATCGATTTTTGAAAGTAAAGTTTTGCATTTAAATACATTTTTCAATTTATAATAAAAAGGGGAATCTTTCTCATTTAGCCATTTGGAAAAAATTGGTGGTTTAAACATCGAAGTAAATTGATCGATGTTTATTTTTGATTAGATTTCGTTAACAAATGAGTTTTAAAATTTGAAAAATAATGATATCTCTTAATAAGCGCTTGTTCTTTAAAAAAAAAATATTTTTTAATGAAAAATCGAATTATTAAAGTCAAAATTTTCAATAAGGAAATGAATTTCAATTGTTAAACAATTTAAAAACGCACTTCTTGTCTCATTTAAAAAAAGTTTCTATAGAAATCAATAATATAATAATGATAATGATATCTGTTAAAAAGCGCTTGTTCTTTAAAAAAAATTAGCTTTTTATGAAAAATCGAATTATCAAAGTCAAAATTTGCATTAAACGTGGTGAGAAGGAATGAATTTCAATGGTTAAACAATTTAAAATTTTAAAACGCACTTCTTGTCTCATAAATATATCAAATGATGTCAAGTTTTTCACATTAAAAAAAAGTTTCTATAAGAAATCGATTTTTAGAATTTCAATTTCAATGGTTAAACAATTTTAAAACGCACTTCTTGTCTCATTTATCAAATGACGCCAAGTTTTTCACATTAAAAAAATAGTTTCTATAAGAAATCAATTTTTATAAGTAAAGTATTGCTTAAGTAGTTATTAATAAGCCATAAGTAATTTCTACTGTATTTTAATTTTGTTTAATTTTGCATTTAATTAATTTAAATTCAGTCGCATAAGCATACTTAGAGCGTAATCCTAAAAACTAAAATGGTATAATTCAGCTTTATATGAAAACATGTAGAGAAGGAAAAGGTAAACTTAATACAATAAATTTTCTTTTCTTTTTATTTTTGTTTGTAATTACTATAGTTTTTTTGTTTTTAAAGATTTGTGTGATTGTGTGTAGGAATTTTTGTTAATGTTCTTGTTGCAAAAAAAAATTTTTTTGATCAATAATACGACTTAAGACTTATAAACTAAATCATGATTTATTCCTGCAGTTCTCTCACAAAAATGGCTAAAACCGTCAAGGCCACCATTTTGGTAAATTATTAATTAATTATTTATTGCTATTATTAATTGGATTCATTAATACGGATTGCATGTTGATTTTTGGATAGACAATGACGCTAAATGTTGGATTTTGGTTAGAAAACTGAAATAATTTGTTGATTAGTTTTCAAGTTTCTGCTTTTTTCCCTAATTATTAATTAATTATTATTCGCTATTGTTGTTTGCGCAAGGCGTTATATTGCAGTTAAATCGATTTTTAAGTGATTTCTCGAATTTCACAGCTATAATAAGCAGAGCTGTTTAAAAAAAAGCATTCGAATATAAAATGCAAATGGTTTTAATTCGGTTTTAAAACCATTTCCATTTTATATTCGAATGCTTTTTTTTTAACAGCTCTGATAATAAGTAGTAATAACTAAAATATGTAGAAACTAGTTTATAGCTAACATATGCACTTGATTGTATACATACATATATATTAACTTTTATATATAAATATATAGTATTATATTAATTAAAAAATTAGCTACAAATTGTTAGACTACTACTTGTTATGTGATGGATTATTGTAATTATTATTAATACATTTTATTTATAATATATATATAAGCGTCTCTTATACTGTCTGTAGTGTGTACACTAGTCGGCATAAATATTTGGACAACATTTAAAGTTAAATCTACTTAAAATTTAAACTTACTTCGAAAGAAGTTTGCTATCTGAAAAATGGTATTTAAAAATTGATATTTAACCCATTTTTACCTACTTTCCATCAATTTCTTTAAAAATAGTCACTTTTGGCACATTTCAAAAAATCATAAAAAATACTTGCAAAGAGATTTTTGAAAAATAGATTCTTTTTGGAGAAACTTTTTGCATTCAAACATTTTTTGTTTTAGCCCAAGGGGAAAAAGTTTAAAAATTAGACCTTTGCAAGAATTAAAAAATATTCCACGAGTACTCAATGGGTTAAGAAGCATTATGTATTATTAAAAAAAGGAATTGAAGTGACCTATTCATTGATGCCAAACTTCTTTCCAAGTAAATTTAAATTTTAAGTAGATTTCACTTTAAGTGTTATCTTAATATTTATGCCTACTAGTGTATGTGGCTAAAAAAACTAAATAAAATGAATCTGTTTTTTTTTTTTGTGCTAAAAAATTGTTCATTTTATCGAGTTGGGCGGCGGAAGCCTTTTATGCCTTTCCAATCATAGGAAAAAAGTCTTTGAGTAGTGTGGTGCGACGCTTTTCCGCAATGTCCATTTGATTCTCGAGATCAGCGAGATCCGTTGTCTCCGCCCGTTCAATTTTCCACGACAGATTCTCAATTTCCGCCTCCAATTGTGCCTGCAAATAAAAAAAGTTATTAAATATATTTAGCTACTTTTAAATTGCTTTCATAGTAAATGTAATTGGAACACAAGTAAGAAATTCAGTCGGGCATGCCGACCGTGTAATACCCTCTGAGTTTAATTTCCATTTATATGAGTTCATTTCGGACTGCTTACAAGCAGTGCACTCTGTAAATTTTAAACACACAAGCAGTGCACTGAGTAAGTTTTAAATACACAAGCACTGCTTGTAAACACTGCATCGTAAACGAAAGCAGTGCACTGCTACTGCGTTAACAATTTTCGTTGTATGACAAACTTTTTTATTTATAGTCCGATTTTGATGCAATTTTCACAATTGTTTGATATTAATTGTCTACAAGTATACTCTAAGTTACAAAATTATACGTTAAGAAATAATTGAGCCAGCGGCATACAAAGTTACAACGCAATTGTGCTTTGGGTGGGCGAAGTAGGCGTGGCATCCAAAAAATTTTGATGGCGTTGTCTTTATATTGCATCTAGCAACCTGCATGCCAAAATTGGTGTCCCTAGGTGTTATAATTACTGAGATATTCGCAAAAAACATGTATTTTTTACGAGGTATGTTTGCTTTTTCGCTATTTGTGGGCGAAAGGGGCGTGGCATCGAAAAAAAAGAAAACAAACTTGTATTGACTGACTAAATATGTGTTCGATACTGACTAACTTTGAACTTGTAGCTCTTACCATCTTTGAGATCTGTTTGTTCATACGGACAGACGGACAGACAGACGGACGGACATGGCTATATCGACTCGACTGTTGATGCTGATCAAGAATATATCTACTTTATGTGGTCTGCAACGCCTCCTGCTGCCTGTTACATACTTCTGACAAATCCATTATACCCCTCAGAGGGTATAAAATGGAGATTTCTCCATGATTCCTGTATCTGATTGACAAGTACAGGGTGTTTTTACCCCATTATACCCCTCAGAGGGTATAAAATGGAGATTTCTCTACGATGCTTGTATCTGATTGACAAGTACAGGGTGTTTTTTGGAGTGGTCACGCACCTGTTGATACTCAAATAGATTTTTGCGCGATCCCGGCTCCATATAGTACGCGTAGGGATATGTGTACTGCAGGGTATAACGACATTTGGCAAGCAGCGCAGCTGCATTAAATAAATACTGCCAATCAATCCAAGTGCCGCTGCCATTCATGACTTTGGCATTAATCCGCTGCCTCATCCGATCGATGGTCTGTTGTTCCAGTTTCAAAGACTTGGAATGATTCTCCCAACGTTCGTAGTAATGCAGATATTTCTTGAGTGCCTCACGCGCCTGGACATGCACCGATTCGTTGGCAATATTGGGATTATCCTTGTAGCGAGAGCATTCGTAATACTCAGAACCATGGGTCTTCCAATCCCCCAAACACATCCAGCAAAAATCATGCTTGCAATTGAAGCATTGCATGTGATTGCATCCCCCATTCTTCTCAATGCAAATATGACATTTGGGGCAGTCTTTGGTATGGGCACTAATATAATTGGCCGTCTCACTGTCATCCGCACACTTGGTCAACCACTTCTTGATGATGTGACAATCGGTGGGTGCATGATAGTCCATGCCGCATTTGAAACAGAAGCAAGTGTGGCACACTTTACAAATGGCACGCTTCGCACAAATCTCCGCAGATTGCACAATAATTTGACAATTGGGTCCGGGACAAAAACGCAACTCGGGATGCGATTTAACATAATCCTTGAAGGCAAACTGTTGATACTTGTCCCGCATCACGGGACGCGTTACGAGTGTGAGCACCAAATCTTCGGGCACTCGAACATTACACTGCTGTGCCATGCAACCAATTTGTATAGAGATCCCCTGAAAAATTTGCGTCTCAAAGTAAATGGTCCAGCAATCCTTGCAGAACGAGTGACCACAGGATAAGCTATAGAATTTGTCACTTGGTTGCGAACTGGCGCATACGGGGCACATTCTACGCGGGGCAGTGGGGGCGGCAGTGGGTGTGGCAGTTATGGGCGCTAGATTCATTCCCGATCCCATTCCCATTCCCATTCCCGTCTTATAACCAACGCTGCCCAGTTTGAGCAGCTGAGATGACGACGCTGCCGCTGCCGCTGCCGCCGCTGCACTTGTGGATGCAGTTTCACTCGTTGGTGGCTTAATCCTTGCTGTTACCAACAGCGCATTCGCATCCTGTCGATACTTCTCCACCACAACCGTATTGTTCCACTGATGCTCCAGCAGCAGCACTTTGGCCAACGATGGTGTTATCTGTAGTATCGTATTCAATTTCTCCACAAGCTCATTGAGCAGCTTCTCAATATCCTCAACGGTTAAACAATCGTATTCAAAGTACTCGGGATCAGCACGCTTTGGATCAAGTCTTTCCACATCGCAGTCTTCACCTGGAAAAAGAAGGTGGATTAGTTAGAGATTCAAAAATTCAAGTATTTCTGTCAAAAGTGCGTTGCCATTTGAGCAGACAATTAGTTCTCTAATGAATAGATTGATCATTTTCATAAACATTAATTCACGTATATAAATTTGGAATTTTTACTTTAAACCCTTTAAATTTTTAAACAAGAAAGAAAATGTCAGTCGGGCATGCCCGACCGTGTAATACCCTCTGAGTTTCGTTTCCAATTGGACGAGTTCCAATTGGAGTATAAGCTGCAAGAACTTAACATGCACACATATTTGTATGTCTATCTCGCTCGCACAGTGCAATGCACGTGGTTATGCCTTGCTTGAATGTAACGATTTTTGTTGTATGACAAACTTTCTTAATTATAGTCCGATTTTGATGCAATTTTCACAATTGTTTGATATTATTTGTCTGCAATTATATGCCAAGTTACAAAACTATACGTTTAGAAATAAGTGAGCCAGCAGCAGGCAAAGTTACAACGTAATTGTGCTTTTGGTGGGCGAAGGAGGCGTGGCAAAAAAAATGTTGATGGCATAATCTTTATATTGCATCTAGCAACCTGCATGCCAAAATTGGTGACCCTAGGTGTTATAGTTACCGAGATATTCGCCAAAAACATATATTTTTTTTAGGTATTTCTGGTTTTTCGCTAATTGTGGGCGAATGGTGCGTGGCATCAAAATAAAAAAAGATTCTTGTATTGACTGACTAAATATGTGATCGATACTAACTAAAACGGATATTGTAGCTCTTGTCATCTCTAAGATCTGTTTGTTCATACGGACAGACGGACAGACAGACAGACGGACATGGCTATATCGACTCGGCTTGTGATGCTGATCAAGAATATATATACTTTATGGGGTCTGCCACGCCTCCTTCTGCCTGTTACATACTTTTTACAAACCCAATACACCCCTCAGAAGGTATAAAAATTCCCCCTCCCCTGTGTCTTGAATGTTATTGTATCCTATTAGCTACCTGCGCTTACTTCAATTCATAGAAACATAAAAAAAGATTTAATTGAATAGAAAATTCATCACAGCCAAAACGAAAACGAAACGAAAGAAAAGCAAAAACAAAAGAGAAATGAAAACAACATTATTAGAAAATTGATTGCCATTTTTGCGGCTGTTAAAAACCCAAATTGAAGGCCAAATATTACGTCGTCAGCGTACAAATGAGATTTACTAGTTATGTCGTCACTGAGAACGGCTCAAATGGCAAGAAGAAGCAGCAGTGGGCTTTAGCAGAGACAGAGAGCTAGCAAAAAAAAACAGTGAGCGATAGAGAGATAGAGAGAGAGAGAGAGGCAGAGTGAGGAAAGTGAGAGGCAGGTCAGCACTAGAAAGCTTAGAACGATGACGATGACGATTTGTCAGCCAAAGACACTTGAGTTTATTAGTAGCTAAACATATACTTAATAAAAACTACAAAACTAAAATATTAAGAAACGATTTGTTTTTCAGTAAGACATTTTTTTTACATCTCACTTGGATATTAGCTAACTTTAGCGAATTTATAGCTAAACTTATACCTAAAATAAACTACAAAACTATTAAGAAACGATTTATTTTTCAGTAATTTAATTATGAACATTTAAAACACATTTTTATTATATCTCACTTGGATTATAGCTAATTTTAGCGATTTTATAGCTAAACTTATACCTAATAAAAACTACAAAACTATTAAGAAACGATTTGTTTTTCAGTAATTTAATTATGAACATTTAAAAGACATTTTAATAACATCTCACTGAGATTATAGCAAATTTTAGCGATTTTATAGCTAAACTTATACCTAATAAAAACTACAAAACTATTAAGAAACGATTTGTTTTTCAGTAATTTAGTAACGCACATTTAAAACACATTTTTATTATAGCTCACTTGGATTATAGCTAATTTTAGCGATTTTATAGCTAAACTTATACCTAGTAAAAACTGCAAAACTATTAAGAAACGATTTGTTTTTCAGTAATTTATTTATTAACATTTAAAACACATTTTTATTATAATTCACTTGGATTATAGCTAATTTTAGCGTCTTTTAAGCTAAGTTTTCAAGTTTCCTACATAATTTCTAGCGACGTTCATAGCAAAACTTATACTAGATAAAAACTACAAAATTAGAGCATTAAGAAATGATTTTTTTTCCAGTAATTAAATTATTAACATTTAAAACACTTTTTTATTATATCTCACTTGGATTATAGCTAATTTTAGCGTCTTTTAGACTGAGTTTTTAAGTTTCCTACATAGTTTCTAGCGACGTTCATAGCTAAACTTATACTTGATAAGAACTACAAAATTAGAGTATTAAGAAATGAGTTGATTTTCAGTAATTTAATTATGCACATTTAAAACACATTTTTATTACATCTCACTTGGATTATAGCTAATTTTAGCGTCTTTTAAGCTAAGTTTCTATGTTTCCCACATAATTTCTAGCTACGTTTAGCTTTTTTGCCGCTTATCAGCTGTTTGCATTGACTTTCTGGCAGCCCTGGCGCACGCACTTAAGAGTCAGTGCGTAAGTGAGAGAAAGACAGGTAACGCGAGCGAGCACAAAGCAGAGACGAGCAACACAAAGCACAACTCAACTCAAAGTTGTTGGTTGAACAAACGGCCAGTTTCAAGTTCAATTTCAATTTCATAATTTAAGCTTCTCATGGTCACAAAAAAAAAACGTAACGACGAAGCGAACAGTGTATGAAACGTTGTACGTTAAAATTACAGCTCATACCGTTAAATAGTCGCTGAAGATATGCAGAGGGGGTGGGGGAGGGGAGAGGTGTGTGTGTGGTGCAAAAAGGCGAATGTCAAGAGCTAAATAACGTTGGCATGCAACGTTTTACAGAAGGTTAAATGCAAAAGGCCACAGCCAATTGTGAGTGTGTGAATGTTTATTTATAAGACAAAGGTGAATAACCAAATCGCATGAAAACTTTCAAACACAGCTGTAAAGAAAAGTCTCTTGCCAATAAGAAAAACAAAACTATGCATGCAATGCATGCAAGTGCGTGTTTAATCGATAATCGCAAGTGTAATCGATAAACTGCAGTCCTTACATACCTGTATTGTAGTAATCATAATCATCATCAAATTCCCCATCGTTGTCCGATTCCATTTCCATTTCAATGTCCGAATCCATTGCAACTCTGTTTTGTTTGTGTGTGTGTGTGTTTTGTGTTTTTTCTTGATTCCCGTTGACTGAAGGACGAGCGAACAAAAGCAAAAGCGTAAAAATACGTTGTTGTTGTTTTTTTTTTTTACAAGGCTATTGCAAGAGCGAGAGGGGTTGTTGTTGTTGCTATTGTTGTTGTCACTGCTGTTGCTGCTATATTTGTAACTGTTGTTGTTGTTGCTGCTGGTGGTGGAAGATTTTAGGTATGCTTGTAGTAGTTGTGGGCTGCGCTGCAATTCTCGACGCTGGCAGAGCTTTGCGGGCTTAGCGGGGGGTGGCAAGTCCATAGATCCCGGAACAAACGCACACACACACACACGCACACAGGGTCCGTTTTATTTTTGTCTCTGTTATACACACACACACATGCACGGCTGCTGCTGCTGCTGCATTTAATGTAACTTTTGCATGAGTTTGAGTTTTGTATAAATATAGACACAAGTATTTGTTAAATCACTTTTTTTTCGGTTATTTTCTTTGTCTTTTGATTTTTTTTTTTGGCTTCTTTACTCTCCTCGCTGTGCTCACTTTACTGACCCCCCCCCTCGAGAGCACTTTGCTTGCACTCACACACCCTCACAACACCAGCACTCCCCCACACACACACACAGACTGCAACGCACAGTGTATGTATGTTGTTTTTTTGTTTTTTGTAAAATGCGCAGTTTAATTTTATTAGTGCAAGTGCTGCAGTTTCACATTTATTTCGAAAATTACTTATTGAGACATGAGAAAAATAAACGCTCTGCGACACACACACAGAGCTAACAGAGAAACAAACCAGTGTGACCGCATTCGATAGGCAACAGTAAAGCATAATAGAGTTGCGTCGTTTAGTTCAGCATAATAAACTGGTAGAGTAGAGTTTATGCTGTCAGACGTGAACTATAATCGTTATATTTCTTTAGTAGCTGACCAGAATATAATAAATTTTTTTTTTTTTTTTAATAAAATAGACAAGAAACAAGACATAGCACATAACAAATAAATAAACGATTGCACCATTCAGCAAATTGAACTAAAAATCGAAACTCTGTTCCAGTGCAGTTTATTGTGGCGGTGAGTCGATAAGTGCAGGCGGCATATCGATATATTTGTATTTACGGTAGCCCTTGAAATAAAAGACCGGCAAATTTGCGTTGTGTAAAAATTGTGAAATTAATTTAAGCTACTTGCAATTGGCACTAATAAAATGTCTACAATCGAAAAGCTATATA
Organism: Drosophila tripunctata; assembly: GCA_035047385.1. Taxonomy (NCBI): domain Eukaryota; kingdom Metazoa; phylum Arthropoda; class Insecta; order Diptera; family Drosophilidae; genus Drosophila; species Drosophila tripunctata. The sequence continues at coordinate 41,021 of JAWNPS010000318.1, read as the reverse complement.
TACAGGGTGTGCGTAGTTTCGGCGTCAATGCAGAAGATGCGCAGGTATTGCAAATATGCTGCTGTAGTAGTAAAAAATTTCAAAACATAAATTTCCTTTTTTTAGAGCATAACATTCTCGTCGCCAATTACATTGATTCTTGGCCAAAATGGTTGTGGCAAGACGACCATTATAGAGTGCCTCAAATATGCACTCACTGGTGAGTGTCCGCCGGGCAGCGACAGCGGCAAAAGCTTCGTTCACGATCCAAAAATATTTGGACGCAACGAATCGTTGGCACAGGTCAAAATGATTGTCCGCGATAAGGGGAATGCCCGACTTTCCATTTCGCGCAGCATGAAGGTTACTTTAGCGGGCGATAAGGCCACATTTAAAACCATCGATACAACTCTCACCCAACAATGCCAGGCTAAGGATGAAATTCGTAAGCAATCCGTCCAAGAGTCCATGAGCTTTCGCAATGCCAACACAGATCAGGCGGTCGCAGTTTTCATGGGCGTCTCCAAGGCCATCATAAACAATGTGCTCTTCTGTCACCAGGAAGACTCCTGTTGGCCCCTCGATGAGGGCAAGAAATTGAAGCTGAAATTTGATGCCATCTTTGGCATCACTGAGTACAACAAGGCACTCGATAATATCATCGATTTGGAAAAGAAATCGAGTGTGGAACTCAAAGTGATGGGTAAGTAACAAACAATCACTGTGGACAACAGTTCACGCTAGGGACGAAAGCAGATAGAGTGAACACGTAGAAATAAAACAAGAAAGAAAATGTCAGTGGGGCATGCCGATTGTGTAATACCCTCTGAGCATCGTTTCCAATTAGATAAGTTCCAATTGGAGTAGCTGCTGCAAGAACTTAACATGCACACATATTTGTATGTCTATCTCGCTCACACAGTATACAATGCACGTGGTTATGCCTTGCATGAAATTAACGATTTTCGTTGTATGAAAAACTTTTTTAATTATAGTCCGATTTTGATGAAATTTTCAAAATCGTTTGATATTATTTGTCTGCAAATAAATGCTAAGTTACAAAACTATGCGTTAAGAAATAATTGAGTCAGAGGCATTCGAAGTTTCAACGCAATTGTGCTTTGGGTGGGCGAAGGAGGCGTGGCATCCAAAAAATATTGATGGCATTATCTTTATATTGCATCTAGCAACTTGCATGCCAAAATTGGTGTGCCTAGGTGTTATATTAACTGAGATATTTGCCAAAAACATGTATTTTTTTCGAGGTATGTTTGGTTTTTTGCTTATGGTGGGCAAATGGGGCGTGGCATCAAAAAAAAAACAAGAAAGAAAATGTCAGTCGGGCATGCCGACCGTGTAATACCCTCTGAGCTTAGTTTCCAATTATATGAATTCATTTTGGAGTGCTTACAAGCAGTGCACTGAGTAAATTTTATACACACAAGCAGTGCACTGAGTAAGTTTTAGATACACAAGCACTGCTTGCGCACTGCTTGTAAACACTGCAGCGTAAACAAAAGCAGTGCACTGCTATTGCGATAAAAATTTAAGTTTGCATGAAAAATTTTTTTAAACATAGTCCGACTTTGATGCAATTTTCAGTATTGCTTAATATTATTTGTCTCTAATTATACACCAAGTAACAAAACTATACGTTAAGAAATAAGTGAGCCAGAGGCATTCGAAGTTTCAACGCAATTGTGGGCGAAGGGGGCGTGGCATCCAAAAAATATTGATGGCATTATGTTTATATTGCATCTAGCAACTTGCATGCTAAAATTGGTGTCACTAGGTTTTATAGTTACCGAGATATTCGCAAAAAACATGTATTTTTTTCGAGGTATGTCTGGTTTTTCGCTTATTGTGAGCGAATGGGGCGTGGCATCAAAAAGAAAAAGATTCTTGTATTGACTGACTAAATATGTGGTCGATACTGACTAAAACGGATATTGTAGCTCTTACCATCTCTGAGATCTGTTTGTTCATACGGACAGACAGACAGACAGACAGACGTACATGGCTATATCGACTCGGCTGTTGTTGCTGATCAAGAATATATATACTTTATAAGGTCTGCCACGCCTCCTTCTGCCTGTTACATACTTCTGACAAACCCAATATACCCCACAGAGTATAAAAAGCTATTTAATACTATAGTAATTAAATCTAGAATAAATATTTTAGTATATTGATAATCAGAGCTGTTAAAAAAAGCATTCGAATATAATATTTTATTTTATTATTTTATATTCGAATGCTTTTTTTTAACAGCTCTGTTGATAATACATTATAAATTATGAAATTAATTCATTCCCTGAATCTTTTATTTTTTTCAGAGGCAGACATTAAGCTGTTGGCTCATCTAAAAAAAGAAATGGACGACAAGACACTCACTTTGCAAAAATATGAAAAACAATGCGAAGATGTTCAAAAGCAATGTGATAAATGTGATGATGAAGTGAAACCGATTGATACGCGACTACGAGAGATACGAGATACCGAATACGAGATCAGCAAATATAGTGCACGAAAGGTGGAAATGGATACGACGTAATTAATCTAAAATTTAGCTTTAATTCCCTATAATAAATTTATATTAATTTTTTTAGACACAAAAACTGTCTGGAGCAAATTGGAAAATTATCAAAGAATATAAAGAAAATGTTTGAAGGAAGTTTAACGGATTTGGATTTGGAAATTCAGAGTTTTAATCAACGCATGTCTGAGATGCGAATTAAACGCAGTGAAGTCGAAGAGCAACTGCAGCAAATGAAGAACACCAATGTGGAGCTACAAAGAACGCTAAGCAGCCAAGACAAAGAGCTCTATGTGGTTAAACAAAAGTCCAAAGCGGAACAGGAATGTAAAATGCTGCTAAGTAAAAGCATTGATAAATTTTGCATAGAACTGCAAATTTCGTTAGATAAAAGCATAACGGAGAATGCAGAGAAACTCGATGAAATGCTGCAAAAGAAATTGAATTTAAAGCAAGAAGAAATTACGGAATTAAGTGAACAAAATGATCAATCAGATCAATTGCGTCAGCTTCAAATTGATGAACTACGCACCGAAATAACCAAATCGGAGCAGCAGCTAAAGACGCAGGAGCAGCAAAAAAACTCAAGCGAACAAGAGAGCGAAGCACTCGATTTGAAGATTAAACAAATTGAGATTTCAGTGCATCAATTAAAAGCACTCGATAAGCAAATTAATGATAAAGATGAAGAATATGAGCGAATGAGTCAAAATTTTAATCAAGACAATTGTCGTCGTCAAATAGCTGAGAAAAAATCAATTATTGTTGAGAAGCAAACAAGATTTAAGCACTTGGATGAACAATTAACCCTACTCAGTGCCACAGCCAAATTAATGGCTGAGATTAATTTGAAGGAAAAGGAACTGGAGAAGAAGCAACTGGAAATACATCGCGTCAAGAGCAAACATAGTGAGAATTTGAATATATTCTTCAAAACTAAACCCATTACAAACTCTTATCGTCGAGAGCTGCGCACGGCGTATGATAAGCTTCGAAGTGAAATTCAAGAACTCAACGATAAAGCCAATGGGCAGAAGCTAACGGAGCAATCCTATGATATTCAACGCAAGAATCTCAACGCTGACATAGCACGCATGGAAAAGGAACTTCAACAGTTTGAGGAACGCATCTATCAAAAGTGTCGTTCCACTTCCTATGATGAACTAATCCTACGTAGCAAATCCACAATTGCCAAGCTGCAGCTGGAGCATGGTGCTCTCAAATCCGCCGAGGCAATGTATAAGAGGTAAATTGTTTTCTAAAATTCCCTTTTTATTTAAACTAAAGTCATTACATTTGATCTTAGATATATTCAGAAGATCGATGAGAAGACAGACTGTCCGTTGTGTCATCGCAACATGTCCAGCGATGAGGTGCGTATTAGTTAGTTACAAAAATCAGCTGTATAATGAGCTAAGAAAGTTATTTACACTAGTAGGCATAAATATTTAGACAACACTTAAAGTGAAATCTACTTAAAATTTAAACTTAGTTGGAAAGAAGTTTCCGTTTTAATAACACAAAATTTTGAAATGTGCCAAAAGTGACTATTTTGATGAAAAGTAGCTAAAAATGGGTTAAATATCAATTTTTAAAAAATCATAAAAAATACTTGCAAAGAGATTTTTGAAAAATTTTTTTTCCATCACTAATAGATTTTTTTGGATTCAATCTTTTTGCATTCAAATATTTTTTGTTTTAGCCGCGGGGGAAAAAGTTTAAAAATTAGACCTTTGCAAGAATTGAAAAATATTCCACGTGTACTCAATGGGTTAAGAAGCATTATGTGTTATTAAAACGGAATTGAAGTCACCTATCCCTATTGATACCAAACATACTTTCGAAGTAAGTATAAATTTTAAGTAGATTTCACTTTAAGTGTTGTCTAAATATTTATGCCTACTAGTGTACTTCAAAAACTAGCAAAATAGAAACTTATTTAAACCCTCTGAGGGGTATATTGGGTTTGTCAGAGGCGATTTGTATGTAACAGGCAGAAGGAGGCGTGGCAGACACCATAAAGTATATATATTCTTGATCAGCATCAACAGACGAGTCGATATAGCCATGTACGTCTGTCTGTCTGTCCGTCTGTCCGTATGAACAAACAGATCTCAGAGATGGTAAGAGCTACAAGTTCAAACTTGGTCAGTATCGATCACATATTTAGTCAGTCAATACAAGTTGATTTCCTTTTTTTGATGTCACGCCCCATTCGCCCACCATAAGCAAAAAACCAAACATACCTCGAAAAAAATACATGTTTTTGGCAAATATCTCAGTTAATATAACACCTAGGGACACCAATTTTGGCATGCAAGTTGCTAGATGCAATATAAAGATAATGCCATCAACATTTTTTGGATGCCACGCCTTCTTCGCCCACCAAAAGCACAATTGGGTTGTAACTTTGCATGCCGCTGGCTCACTTATTTCTTAACGTAAAGTGTTGTAACTCAGCATATACTGGGAGACAAATAATATCAAACGATTGTGAAAATTTTATTAAAATCGGACTATAATTATACAAAAGTTTCTCATACAACGAAAATCGTCAGTTACAAGCATGGCATAGCCACGTGCATTGCACTGTGCGAGCGAGATAGACATACAAATATGTGTGCATGTTAAGTTCTTGCAGCAGCTACTCCAAATTAGAGCTCATCTAATTGGAAACGAAGCTCAGAGGGTATTACACGGTCGGCATGCCCGACTGACATTTTCTTTCCCGTTTAAACCCATCAAAAGCTAAGTAAATTTGCATTTCGAAAACCTTTTATTAACTTTAGGCCTGCGATTTGACCACCGAGTTGACGGACGAAATACAAAAGTTGCCCGATAACATTAACAGATCCGAAAAGTCGCTAAAGGCCGAACAATCGAAATACGAGGAACTGTTGCAGATCAAGCCAGCCATCGACAAGGTGAAGGAGCTCAAAGAAAAGCTGCCGGAGAAGAGGGAAAACTTGCGTAAAATTGAGGAGCTGCTAAGCGATACCATAGCTGAATACGAGACCCAAATGAGTCTGCTTGCCGAACCCACTTGCCACATGGAACTGGCCAACTCCATGATGGGTGACATGACACTGCTGGACGAGGCACTGAAGGAATCGGGACGTTTCTCCAAGGATTTAGAGCAACTGCGTTTAAAATTGCCAAAAAATCATGATGCCAGCGTCTCGGCTGAGGATTTACAAGTGCAGAAAACTCAAGTCTCCAAGGAGCTGGAGTCGGAGACCAAGGCACTGGACTTGGATCAACTCAACTTTGAGCAGACAATGGAGAAGATTAATCGTCTGCGTGAGTTTAGAAACGGGTAAGCTACTTAAGGGGGTAGCCTGCTTTAGGAGGCCTAAAAAAAGCCAGTTTTTCGTGATTTTTTTTAGGATAGAAAAAAACAAGCAAATGTAATGAAATTTTTACATCATTTTATTACATATTTAAACTTACAAAAAATATATTTTTTAAAATTTAAAATATCGAAATACAGCACAAAAAGAGCCCATTACAATTATTAAGTAAACGAATTTAAAATGGATTTGTTTAAGGGGGGAGCCTGCTTTAGGAGGCCTAAAAAAAGCCAGTTTTTCGTGATTTTTTTTAGGATAGAAAAAAACAAGCAAATGTAATGAAATTTTTACATCATTTTATTACATATTTAAACTTACAAAAAAAACATTTTTTAAAATTTAAAATATCGAAATGCAGCCCTGTTTCATCTACTTTTATTGACCAGTAATGTAGGTCGCAATTTTTGTCTGAAACAAAAAAATCAAATGTATAATTAATTTTCATTAGTCCTTTTTCTATGTAAACCTAAAAAAAACTCGAAAAAATGCGAAAATCAAATTTTTTTTTAAGATTTGAAAAAAAAAGTTGCATTTTTCACCAAAAAAAATTAATTTCAATTTACTCAAAAAAAACAGTTTAGAATTTTTTTTTCAAGAACTTTTTAGGTTCACAGGGGAGGTAATAAGATATGTAATGAATCTAATAAGCTTTGGTTTTTTACGATTGGTTGAATACTTTTTTTGTAATTTTGCGAAAATAAAATTTTTTTTAGATTTGAAAAAAAAAGTTGCATTTTTCACAAAAAAAAACTAACTTCAATTTACTAAAAAAAATAGTTTAGAATTTTTTTTCAAGAACTTTTTAGGAGAGGAGATAATAAGAGGAGGTAATAAGATACTGAATCTAATAAGCTTTGGTTTTTTACGATTGGTTGAATACTTTTTTTTTGTAATTTTGCCCGCCAGTTTTGGAAAATCCCAAAATTTGAAAACTCGAGAGAACGCGCTTTAAAGTTTACGGTCTGCTTTTAGTGCTGTATCTTCGAAAATAATCCGAATTGTCTTTCCAAAATTAACAGACATATGCTTAGATATATTAGGAACAGATTTAAGCAATAAAAAAAAAAAAAATCGATTTTTTGAGCCTCCTAAAGCAGGCGCCCCCCTTAACTTATAACAAGTTTTTAAACCAATTAAAAGAGTGTTTCTTTTTTTGTAGCTTAAAGGACAAGCGAATAAAGCTGCAGGAGGGACAGCAGAGCTTGCCGCAATTTAAGGAAAGACTCGATGAGCTAACGGGAATTCTGATAACAATTGCCACTGAAATTAAAGAGCTTAAATCAAAAGTTCAGCCTTTAAAGCAGAAATTAAGCGCAGCAGCCGAGGAAAAAGAACGGCTGAAGAAGAGCGAACACTTTAAGCTAACCGAGTTGAATAGAAAGTATAACAATTACAAGATGATTGTTAAGGATATTCAAAGGTATACTTATTGAGCTACTAATATTTTACTTTAATTTAAATAATATATCTTTAAAAGGTTGAACAAGCAGACGCAGGAGTTTGCCAACATGAATCTAAGCGATAAAATGGAGAAACTGGATGCGACTATCAGCATAACAAAAGCAGAACTAAGCGATTTGGTAAAACTAACTTTTAAACGAACTATATACACTAGTAGGCATAAATATTTACACAACACTTAAAGTGAAATCTACTTAAAATTTAAACTTCCTGCAAAAGAAGTTTGGTATCAATGGATAGGTCACTTCAATTCCGTTTTAATAATACATAATGCTTCTTAACCCATTGAGTACACGTGGAATATTTTCAATTCTTGCAAAGGTCTAATTTTTAAACTTTTTCCCCCGGGCTAAAACAAAAAATGTTTGAATGCAAAAAAATTGAATCCAAAAAAATCTATTAGTGATGGAAAAAAAGAATTTTTTTCAAAAATCTCTTCGCAAGTATTTTTTATGATTTTTTGAAAATTGATATTTAACCCATTTTTAGCTACTTTTTATCAAAATAGTCACTTTTGGCACATTTCAAAATTTTGTGTTATTAAAACGGAAAAAATTTTTGCAAAAAGAGTCTCCAAAAAAATCTATTAGTGATGGAAAAAAATTTTTTTCAAAAATCTCTTTGCAAGTATTTTTTATGATTTTTTGAAAATTGATATTTAACCCATTTTTAGCTACTTTTCATCAAAATAGTCACTTTTGGCACATTTCAAAATTTTGTGTTATTAAAACGGAAACTTCTTTCCAACTAAGTTTAAATTTTAAGTAGATTTCACTTTAAGTGTTGTGTAAATATTTATGCCTACTAGTGTATATACTAAACTATACTAAACTATCAATAAATATAACTTAAACAGGAACAACAAATGCTGAATTGCAGCAAGCAGCTGGAAGCCATTAAAACCGAGTGTCTTAGTCAGCAGAGCCTTGAGCGGGATCTCAAGGACAATCGGGAGCTAAAGCAGCTGCATACAAAAGAAACGAAATTACGGGAAGATTGTGAGGAATTGGCCAAGCAATTGGATAACTTGGACTTTCGCAGTGTGGATGCAGAAAAGAAGCAATTGATAAAGCAACGCGAAGCATTCTCAATGCGACGTGGCGAATTGTTGGGACAGCTGGGAGAGATTAACAATCAGATTAGCAAATTGCAGCGTGAAATTAATGAACCCAAGTACAAAGAGTCCTTGAAAAACTATCGACGTGCCCAATTCGAGGTGGCAGTGAAGCGTCGTGGCATCGATGATCTTCGCGAGCATCGTGCTGCCTTGGAATGGTCTCTAATACAATTTCATGCGGAGAAAATGAATAATATTAATAGCTTGATACGACAATATTGGCGTATTATCTACAAGGGCAATGATATTGACTATATAGAAATTGCTACCGATGATCCCGATAGCACAAAGGCCACAAACAACAAGCGACGGAATTACAACTACAAAGTGATGCAGTCCAAAAATAATTCAAAGATTGAGATGCGTGGACGCTGCAGTGCCGGACAGCGGGTTCTTGCATCGCTAATCATACGCATTGCTTTGGCCGAAACATTTAGCAGCAACTGTGGTGTTTTGGCTCTGGATGAGCCTACTACTAATCTGGATAGAGATAATATAGTATCGCTATGCGAGGCACTCAACACCATTGTGGAGGAGCGACAAAGGCAATCCAATTTCATGCTCATCATCATCACCCACGATGAGAATTTCATCTCGAGTTTGGGCAAAATAACACGGTATAATCGTGTCTTGCGTAACTCACAATGCAAATCGGTTATTCAACTGATTAGTGTGGGCGATTATTAAGCCTAGAGAGTCGGATGTGATTTTCTTTTCAACTACCATACCAAATTACTAACTAATATTTAAGTTATTACACAAGAAGAAGAAGTGCGAGCACTTCAAGCTATTAAAGTTGAACAGGAAGTACACCTAAGTCTGTTTTTACACGGTAGATTGGTTCCAGAAGAAGTCGTGTAAAAAAAATAATAAAAAATACATTGATTGTGATATGAAGATAATTCGCAAAAATTAAATTTGACAACAAAAAATTGATGCTCATAAAATTTTAAGGGAATAAAATCGTGTAAAAATATTCAATTTTCAAACCGTGTAAAAACAGACTTACATAGGTGTATAACAATTTCAAGATGATTGTTAAGGACATACAAAAGTATACTCATGGGGCTACTATATATATGTACTTTAACACTTTCATACAATTTCAATGATTTTTACATACGTGGAGGTTCTACTGGGATTTGAAATCGGTGCTCATACACGAGTTGTTCAAACTACCAGATATTTTTTAAGTTATATATTGTAAAACAGATTTTCCACCCCACAAATTATATATATATATTACTAAATTTAAAATGTTTTTATTATAACAAGAAAGAAAATGTCAGTCGGGCATGCCGAACGTGTAATACCCTCTGAGCTTCGTTTCCAATAAGATGAGTTCCAATTGGAGTAGCTGCTGCAACAACTTAACATTCACACATATTTCTATGTCTATCTCGCTCGCACGTTTTTCGTTTTCGTTGCTTGTGTGCAGAGCTCAGTGCAATGCACGTGGCTATGCCTTGCTTGAAAGTAACGATTTTCGTTGTATGACAAACTTTTTTAATTATAGTCCGATTTTGATGAAATCACAATCGTTTGATATTATTTTTCTGCCAGTATATGCTAAGTAACAAAACTATACGTTAAGAAATAATTGAGCCAGCGGCATGCAAAGTTACAACGCAATTGTGCTTTGGGTGCGCGAAGGAGGCGTGGCATCCAAAAAATTTTGATGGCATTATATTTATACTGCATCTAGCAACTTGCATGCTAAAATTGGTTTTTCCCTTGTGTTATATTAACTAAAATATTTGCCAAAAACATGTATTTTTTCCGAGGTATGTCTGGTTTTTTGCTTATTGTGGGCGAATGGGGCGTGGCATCAAAAAAAAAAAAAAGATTCTTGTATTGACTGACTAAATATGTGATCGATTCTGACTAAAACGGATATTGTAGCTCTTACCATCTCTGAGATCTGTTTGTTCATACGGACAGACGGACGTGGCTGTATCGACTCGGCTGTTGATGCTGATCAAGAATATATATACTTTATGGGTTCTGCCACGCCTCCTTCTGCCTGTTACATACTTTTCACAAACCCAATATACCCCTCAGAGGGTATAAAAATCAAATAGATCTAAAATTTTTAGTTGTATCGTCAAAATTTGTAGCTACAAGCTTCTAGCAATAAGTCAACTTATTTATAAACATTAGTCTAGGCTTCCTGTTATAAGTCACTACAAAAGTCTAAATTCAATAAGTAAATAAAAATAAATTGGAAATCCTTTCCTATATATGGATATATATGGCAAACAACCCGAACAGCTGCCGCCTATGGCAAAATATACTCAATAAATATCAGCCAAATGTCTATGCGAAAGAATTGAATTGCTTTGAGCCATCCAATGGACAATGTACAGACTATAAATTGGAAAAAGTTGTACTAGAAGATCCGAATATCGTTAGTAATTTACCGGCACACGATACTCCAGTGCGGCGTCTTATAGATATAGAAGCAGAATGCTCGAAATGTTCAAATTCAAATAGCATAAAATCAGATACACTTCGAGAACTTGAACCTATACAACATTCCCACAATCTTTGCTCATCTGAGTGCAGACCAATGAGTACGCAACTGCATACAAAGGAGGTATATATTAATATATATCTTACCTTGATTTTTTTAACATAATTTATATTCGTAGTACCGACAACATTCTCCGCCAAAACCAGAATCAAAACTCGCTTTCTGTTTCAAGGATGGTTCCATGATTGGACGAGTTTTTCCCATGAAATTTCGCATACGTAGGGCTACCACCGACTGTTCCGATTGTGATAGAGATCTGCAGCTTCAAGAGACCGTAACTGAGGGGAACAATTTACTGTTGCTTTCGAATTGCTGTAAAGTTGAGATCTATCCGGAGAAGAAAATCGATAACTGGCATTTGGTGCCAGTGGGAATGATAACGGGAAAACAGATATTCGCTAAAAAGGTTATATCCGAGACATGCCCACCGAAACCCAAAGTAGAATCTCTTCCAGTTAAAGCAGTGACCATTTCAGATACCAGAGTTACACAAATCAAGAAGTCGGGAAAGAAAAAGGCCAAAGGCAAGAAAGGAAAGAAAGGAAAAAAAGGGAAGAAAAAGGGAAAGAAGTAGAAATGCAATCTCACTTTTATGGGAACTACTTCAAAATGTATTTCAAACTACACCTCCTCCATTTAAGTCCCATAGACCTCAGTAGAGAAGTATTCTTTGGAATACTTTTTGAAGTAATTCAAATATATAATGTGCACCAAAAACAGTAATACAACATAAAATATATACAAACACCTAAAGTCAATCAGACAGTCTTTTTAGACCCTGTGAGGGGTATATTGGGTTTGTGAAAAGTATGTAACAGGCAGAAGGAGGCGTGGCAGAACCCATAAAGTATATATATTCTTGATCAGCATCAACAGCCGAGTCGATATAGCCATGTCCGTCTGTCCGTCTGTCTGTCTGTCCGTATAAACAAACAGATCTCAGAGATGGTAAGAGCTACAAGTTTGTTTCCTTTTTTTGATGCCACGCCCCATTCGCCCACAATAAGCGAAAAACCAGACATACCTTGTTAAAAATACATGTTTTTGGCAAATATCTCGGTAACTATGGCACCTAGGGTCACCAATTTTGGCATGCAGTTTGCTTGATGCAGTAAATATAATGCTATTAACATTTTTTGGATGCCACGACTCCTTCGCCCACCAAAAACACAATTACGTTGTAACTTTGCATGCCACTGGCTCACTTATTTCTTAAAGTATAGTTTTGTTACTTAGCATATACTTGCAGACAAACAATATCAAACGATTGTAAAAATTTCATCAAAATCGGACTATAAATAAAAAAGTTTGTCATACAACGAAAATCGTCAGTTACAAGCAAGTCATAGCCACGTGCATTGCACTGTGTGAGCGAGATAGACATACAAATACGTGTGCATGTTACGTTCTTGCAGCAGTTACTCCAATTGGAACTCGTCTAATTGGAAACGAAACTCAGAGGGTATTATAAGGTCGGCATGCCCGAATGACATTTTCTTTCTTGTTCTACTCTATTTTATATCCTTTCGCATCCTCAGCCGATTTTGTACAGCCGTGTCTGTCTGTCCCTTTGCTTCTATGGAACAATTATTTCAGCTTTTAAAATATTTTCAGAGAAGTTGGCACAAATCTTTCTTAAGCCCTTAATCTATCAAAAGTGATCTGCTAATTTTTACATAATTTTTTATATGTATACTATATCTATCTAGATACTATCCAGACATAATGACATATAACTATATTGCTCTAAAGTGCTATTCCTAAGCATACATGTCTGTCAGTTTATGGCCCTAGAAATATCTTTATAATGCAATAAATTTTATTTTATTTTATGACGATCATAAAATTATATAGTTTATATAACTCTACATTTACCATTTTTATTGCGGTAATTTTTAATATTTAAATAAGAACCCAATTCTTGTGTATGCTCGTTTTTTATTTAGTAGGGACTATATATATATAATCCCAATGAATCCTATCCCAATCTACTTAGGATCGCAGACCTTAGGACCAGTGCCAATGCATCCAGCATATGCCATTAGATGTGGTATAGTATTCTGTTGCATTACACCGGTGAAGAGATGACTTTGGGGTCCGGAGGCATAGATGCCCACATCCTCTCCCGAATGAACACCCTGATCTTTGGTGATATAGCTAGGGAAAACAAAGTCATCTCCACCCATCTGATTGCTTAAATCAATACGATCTCCCTTGCTGTCCAGATAATTCTTCGGGCCAACCGCATAGTTTAGAACCGAATACTTCACTCCATTCACATCGGTGTCATGTTGATTGAGTCCCAGAATTGGAGTGCCTCGACCAGGATATCCAGCAATGGATAGAGTGTGTCCATGATCCGATGTGACCACGATCAAAGTGTCTTCAATGTCCGTTAGCTCACGAGCCAACTGAATGGCCTTCTCAAACTCCAGGGCCTCATCCAGAGCGTAACCGGCCTTGTTATAATGATTTCCATAGTCGATTAGACCACCTTGAATATGAGGAGAATTTTAGAATGGAAAGGGGTTCTACAACAAGAAAGATAATGTCAGTGGGGCATGCCGACCGTATAATACCCTCTGAGTTTCGATTCCAATTGTATGAACTCTAATTTGGAGTAGCTGCTGCAAGAACTTAACATACACACATATTTGTATGTCTATCTCGCTCGCACGTTTTTCGTTGCTTGTGTGCACAGCTCAGTGCAATGCACGAAAGTCACGATTTTCGTTGTATGACAAACTTTTTTAATTATAGTCCGATTTTGATGAAATTTTCAGGATTGCTTGATATTATTTGTCTGCAAGTATACGCTAAGTAACAAAACTGTACGTTAAGAAATAAGTGAGCCAGCAACAGGCAAAGTTACAAAGAAATTGTGCTTTTGGTGGGCGAAGGAGGCGTGGCATCCAAAAAATTTTGATGGCATTATCTATATATTGCAACTAGCAAGCTGCATGCCAAAATTGGTGTCCCTAGGTGTTATAGTTACCAAGATATTCGCCAAAAACATGTATTTTTTACGAGGTATGTCTGGTTTTTCGCTTATTGTGGGCGAATGGGGCGTGGCATCAAAAAAAAGGAAACAAACTTGTATTGACTGACTAAATATGTGATCGATACTGACTAAAACGAATATTGTAGCTCTTACCATCTCTAAGATCTGTTTGTTCATACGGACAGACGGACGGACAGACAGACGGACATGGCTTTATCGACTCGGCTGTTGATGGTGATCAAGAATATATATACTTTATGGGGTCTGCCACGCCTCCTTCTGCCTGTTACATACAAATCGCCTCTGACAAATCTAATATACCCCTCAGAGGGTATAAAAAGAATTATAGAATGGAAAGGTGCTCCATAGCGTTGTCGTAAATATAATTGTCTTTTACTTATTTATTATTTTCTTCTTATACTTTAAAACACTCAGTGGACATTCAATGATCTTCGCTTTCTCACATTCGGTCGGGAACTAACTCGTCAAACGTTCTCAAATGTTCGTCTACTCAAATGCACTCAAAGAGAGTAACAGCTTTTTGAGTGAGTTTTACTAAGAGAGAGACCCAGCCTGCTACATTAGACTCTAATGCTCAACTCACCTTCAATGAAGACGCAGTAACCGTTCTCATTTTGACTCAGCTTCCTTATGGTCACCTCAGTGAGTTCGGCTAATGTGGGCTGATAACTGGAATCGGCTTCCAGATGGAAGTCCATAAGTTTAGACTGGAAGAGTCCGATAATTGGGGAAGCTTCCGAGTTATTGGCGAGTAGCAATTGCTTCCTGTTGGTGACTAGAACCCCATTAGGATGATGGGACTGCCAGCGGGAGAGAAGATTAACTCCGTCGGAACGTTCACCCGGATTGCCATGAAGATCCTTGATGGATTTTGGTAAAAACTTTCCCATACCCCCACCGAACATAACATCAAAATTCTTGCCGGGAATCTGTTCAATCAGTTGAGTTGCCATATCGACGCACTGCTTGGAGTCCACGCCAAAGGATTCCACATCCGTGTCGCATTCCCACATTCGATTGGCTGTCTTGGCATAGGCTCCCGATGGACTCGCATGGGTTAAGCTCGTTGTTGTCACTATTCCGGTCGCTTTATCCGCATTCTGTGCCCATTCCATAATGGAGGTTAAACGATTTTCCGGCTTCTGACTTTCCGTACAGTTATTAAAGTTGACAGCGGCGCTAACTCCAATCTCCGTAATAGCCGTCTTCACACCGCACAAATAAGCGGTGGCTGTACAGGCAGAGTCGGGCACTTGGGCATTGGTGCAGTAGGTCTGTATGAAAAGGAAATGAATCAATTGACGTTACAATTTCTGGGAAATCTTTTTTAGTTACTTAATTACAAACAGCAAAAATATATCTTAGTAATGCTGATTTTGTCAGATATGTAAGGTATATCAAAATCAGTAGAATTTTATTGCTTATAATGTAATCAACAAGAAAGAAAATGTCAGTCGGGCATGCCGACCGTGTAATACCCTCTGAGTTTCGATTTCAATTATATGAGCTCTAATTTGGAGTAGCTGCTGCAAGAACTTAACATGCACACATATTTGTATGTCTATCTCGCTCGCACAGTGTAATGCACGTGGTTATGCCTTGTTTGAAAGTAACGATTTTCGTTGTATGACAAACTTTTTTATTTATAGTCCGATTTTAATGAAATTTTCACAATCGTTTGATATTATTTGTCTGCAAATATATGCTAAGTTACAAAACTATGCGTTAAGTAATAAGTAAGCCAGCGGCATGCAAAGTTACAACGAAATGGTGCTTTTGGTGGGCGAAGGAGGCGTGGCATTCAAAAAATTTTGATGGCATTGTCTTTATATTGCAACTAGCAACCTGCATGCCAAAATTGGTGTCCATAGGTGTTATAGTTACCGAGATATTCGCCAAAAACCTCTATTTTTTCCGAGGTATGTCTGGTTTTTCGCTAATTGTGGGCGAATGGGGCGTGGCATCAAAAAAGGAAACAAACTTGTATTGACTGACTAAATATGTGATCGATGCTGACTAAAACGGATATCGTAGCTCTTACCATCTCTGAGATCTGTTTGTTCATACGGACAGACGGACGGACGGACAGACGGACATGGCTATATCGACTCGGCTTGTGATGCTGATCAAGAATATATATACTTTATGGGGTCTGCAACGCCTCCTTTTGCCTGTTACATACAAATCGCTTTTGACAAACCCATTATACCCCTCAGAGGGTATAAAAATATCAAATTCTTCCTAGGTTCTCAGAAAAACCAAACATACACAAAAAGGGAAATATTACTTTTACAATAACTCACTCTAAAAACTCACCCTGCTGAGACCTGAGTGCGGGAATCTCTCGAAGCTTAGGGAAGACTCCTCGCCAGTTTTTCCTTGACGCTGTCCTTTGAGGATTCTTGCGGCTGCCACAGTTGACAAGGACATACCATCGCCCAGAAATAGAATTAGATTCTTTGCCCGCTTAGCATCCGGTTGTGGTAAATCTAATCTTTTAGCAATTTCCGCATAAGCCGAGTCGTACCAAAATCTAGGATCTTTCTCCTCCTCGGGCGTCAATTTATCAAAACCAAAATCGACAGGAAATCTGAACTTTACGGACTTTCTGCCCGTAAGTTCCTCGACATTGTGCAATTCCTGAACAGAGCACGCGGCGACTCCTAAGACTACTAGGAGTAGAATGAGCTGCATCTCTTTAATGTGATCTGAATTCCAGATGCTTTCAACTAACATATCTTTTAACATTTCGGCAAGGTCTTATATACATTTTTGGATGAAATTGATGATTGGGCAAGCATCACTTTTTTTTATAACCGTTGCTTTAATATCTTTATGATTTTACTTTATTTTATGTCTGGTGCTGAATATTTTTCTTATCATGCTTACGTCTGAATGAGAATATATTTTTCACACTGGCAATGTGAATACTACTAAGTAAACTTTACAGATTATACACAAGTTTAAGAATTGATTCTGGATTATTTGTAGGAAGAGGAAACTAGTACTAGCGCTGATTACAAAATTTCTAGTTTTCTATATCCACAACTTATCTAGTTGCTAGCGCTGTTAATGCCATAAAACTAAGCATTTTCTTTTTTGAGGGATGCGCACGATTTTGGAACGTGAGGAACAATTAATATCTTGTTAAGCCCAGTATATAATAATTATTATGATTAAAGCTTTCTTAATTATTGTGTTTTTATACATTTGTCAAAACAACATTTATTAAGCAAACGCTGAGACGCAATGACAAACAGAATTATGCAAGCAAGAGTGCTCTAATAATATATAAATATTATTATTCTGTACTACTGTTCTGTTCTGTTACTATTCTGTTACTATTCTGTTATTGTTCAAATTGTAGCGCCAAAGTAATTCACTCGATAGCAGAAGACACGAAATCTATCGTTTAGCGCGATAGTTGGCAAGTTATCGGTAGGCGTAGAGAGCAACGATAGTCTCGGCATCGATACACGCTGGATACGTCGATTGTTTTCGCAGCAATCATTCGGCTGCCAAATCGTCAAACAACAACAACGTGTCGCGTAATTATTTTTTCTCTATCTCTCTTGCTAATAAAAACAATAGAAAACAACGCTAAATTTTGTAAATAATTTGTTTCCTTTTGTATTTAAAAAGTGCCGACTTTGAAACAGACAAACAGTGACACACACAAACACACACACGCACCTCAGACGGCAACTACAGCAAATTGCAATAACAACAACAACCCCATCAACAATTTATAGCAGTGCAGCGACCAAGGACACGATTTGTATGAAAGTAGTGCAGCTAAGGAGCATGAGACGGCATTAAAAAAAAAAAAAAAAACCATAACTAAAGTACAAATATTAAATAGCTATTGTTATGCTAATAACTAATTAGACCAGTAATTAATACAAAAAAAAAAAAAACACTTCATGTGTGTTTAAAACGAAAACGAAAGTATTCAAATCATACGAACGGACAACGGAGGATAGAAGAAAGAGTGAAAGGAAAAGAAGCAGAAGGCATAAAAAAGCTTATTTACACCGTATTTCGTATTCAGCAGAAGCTTTCAGAACATTATTATTATGGCTGCCAACAACTTGCGACAGATTCCATTGACCTGCAGTGGACACACCAGGCCTGTAGTGCATTTGGATTTCAGCGATATCTGTGACAGCGGCTATTTTCTAATATCGGCTTGCAAAGGTGAGTCGTGTGTCCTTGTGTTATTAATTTAAATCTATAAATACAAATGCTAGTTTCAACTACTACCTTGACCCAAATGCAAACAAAATAATTATTATTATTAAAACGAAACCTGTTTTAGCGAACCCTTTGTCACAACAACAACAATAACAACAACAAGCACTCTCATGCTATTTATTTTGCATTCTTTACCTTGATTTTTATTATGTACATATGTATATACATATGTAGCTGTAATTATAAAATACATATTTGTGCTGTGTGCTTTCGAAAACAAAAAACAACAACAAACTTTCATGCGGAAATTGCATATTTTCAATGTAAGTTCAAGTTAATATGAGTTTTTATCGTTTCCCCTTTTCACCTCTCCATCACTCACTTGAGCGCAAAAGCTTGTTTGCCATCGCTGCGCGCTGCTTGCAGGAAGCACCTTGAAAACTTCTATATTTATGTGTCTGTGTATGATAACCGTTTAAAAGCTCTCATTGAGTGCTATGCGTCCCTGCACATTTACAACCTGCCTCAAAAAGCTTAGCGCGCTCTCCTGGCTCTCTGCCTCTCTCTCTCTCTCTGTCTGTCTGTCTGTCGATCATTTCACATTGCAATGGAAATGACGTGAACTTGGTGCATGGCTACCCATTTGCGTGCACGAATCGACGTCGCGACGTCGTCGTCGTTGGCGTCGTCGTCGCTGCGTTAGGTCGTTGGCATTGAATGTAGTCATTGAGTCAAGGTTGCTTCCGCCGCTCACACAGTGCTCAATAAGATGCACATTCACATATATACATATATTTATATACACAAATTGCCAGTGTTGGAAAACATCGTTAAGAAAAAAAAAAGGATGGATAGATGTATCCCCAATAATAAGTTAGCAGTAAAAACAACTGAAAATCAAAAAAAAAAAACCCAAAATTTAAAAAAAAAAAATCGGATAATAATATAATTAATTAAAATATTTCCCCCTAACAATGTGATAGTTAGCAGTAAAAAAATACTGACAATCAAAAGAAAGTCTGCAAATTTAAAAAAAATCGAATAATAATATAATTAATGAAAATATTTCCCCCTAACAATGTGATAGTTGGCAGTAAAACAAGCTAAAATTAAAAAAAAAAACCTAAAATTTAAAAAAAATCGAATAATAATATAATTAATTAAAATATTTTCTCTGTTTAAAAATATATTTAAAAACTCATGTAAATATCTTTGCAGATGGCAGCCCAATGTTGCGTCATGGCGACACCGGCGATTGGGTGGGCACCTTTGAGGGACACAAGGGAGCCGTTTGGGGCGTTGCATTAAATCGAAATGCAACGCTGGCCGCCTCGGGCGCAGCTGACTTCACGGGCAAGGTGTGGAATGCTGTGAGTGGAGCCGAAATTCACAGTTTTCAACACAAACACATCGTGAAGAGCGTCGCCTTCGACAACAGTTCGGAGAACATTGTAACGGGTAGCAATGAGAAGTTGGTGCGTGTTTTTAATCTGGAACAACCTGATGCGGAACCGGAACTCTATAGCGGACATTCGGGTGCCATTAAACGTGCTCTCTTCTGTCGCGATGACAAATGCATCATTTCAGCGGCGGATGATAAAACGGTGCGACTTTGGGATCGCATGACCGGCATCGAAGTGCAGCGTCTACAGTTCCAGAATAATCCCAATAGCTTGGATATATCGCACGACAATCATGTGCTGACCATTACACATGGCTCAACCATCAGTTTCTGGGAGATAGATACACTGAAAAAACTCAAGGAGGTAAAAGTGCCAACGAACGTGGCGTCGGCTAGTTTGCATCCCGATAAACATGTCTTTGTCTGTGGCGGCGAGGACTTTAAAATGTATAAATTCGATTATATAACAGGCAACGAAATTGGTGAGTATACATTACATTTTTATACCCTCTGAGGGGTATAATGGGTTTGTCAGAGGTATGTAACAGGCAGAAGGAGGCGTGGCAGACCCCATAAAGTATATATATTCTTGATCAGCATCATAAGCCGAGTTGATATAGCCATGTCCGTCTGTCCGTCCGTCCGTCTGTCTGTCCGTATGAACAAACAGATCTCAGAGATGGTAAGAGCTACAATATCCGTTTTAGTCAGCATCGACCACATATTTAGTCAGTCAATACAAGTTTGTTTCCTTTTTTCGATGCCACGCCCCATTCGCCCACAATAAGCGAAAAACCAGACATACCTCGAAAAAAAATTCATGTTTTTGGCAAATATCTTAGAAAATATAACACCTAGGGTCACCAATTTTGGCATGCAGGTTGCTAGATGCAATATAAAGACAATGCCATCAAAATTTGTTGGATGCCACGCCTCCTTCGCCCACCAAAATCATAATTACGTTGGAACTTTGCCTGTTGCTAGTTCACTTATTTCTTAACGAATAGTTTTGTAACTTAGAGTAAACTTGGAGATAAACAATATCAAACGATTGTGAAAATTTCAGCAAAATCGAACTATAATTAAAAAAGTTTGTCATACAACGAAAATCGTTACTTTCAAGCGAGGCATAGCCACGTGCATTGCACTGTGCGAGCGAGATAGACATACAAATATGTGTGCATGTTAAGTTCTTGCAGCAGCTACTCCAATTTGAACTCAATTAATTGGAAACGAAGCTCAGAGGGTATTATACGATCGGCATGCCCGACTGATATTTTCTTTCTTGTTAGAATCGGTTTACTCTCATGTAATCGAAATTTAAAAAATTAAAAAATGTTTCCTTTTTTTTTCCAGAATCCTTTAAGGGTCACTTTGGTCCAGTTCATTCGGTTAAATTTAGTCCGGATGGTGAGCTTTATGCCAGTGGCTCTGAGGATGGCACATTGCGTCTGTGGCAGACGACAGTGGGTAAAACGTACGGACTGTGGAAGTGCACGGAGCCCAGTGAGCTGAACAACTCGATGAGCTCCCCTCGCGAGGTGCCGGCAAACTGATGTTGGAGAAGTAACAGTCGCTGTTATACGGCGCCCACAACGCCACAACAACAAGTGCACAGAAAGTGATCATCATCAAAATCAATTTAATTCAAATCAAATCGTATCAAATCGAATCACAATCATATAATTTTTATATTATATTTTCCTCAAAAATATTTTTTAATAACTCATTGGCATTATACACATTTAGTTAGAGAGACATTGTGTGAAATTCAATAGAAATAAATAACTTAAGTTTTTCAAGTGCGATACGAAATACTACTACTCTCTAAACATGTGTTCCTGTTGCCCAGTTGTGCAGATAAATGGTGGTAAAGTTGAGCAGTGTTTCACCCTGATGAATGTCCGGACGTTGCTGCAGGTGATCAAACCATCTGGACAAGTTTAGATAGTTTTCTTTGTCCAGTGGTGATAGAGATTTCTGAAAAACATCAGACAAGTCTATTTAAATGTCTATTAAAGAAAATTGTTTTGGATAACTCACCACCAGATCAGTGATGGCATAAAAGACAGCCAGATCGGCTAGGGTTAGAAAGTGTCCGACCAAATAGGATTTGTTGGCAAACAGTTTGTTAAAGTCAGCGAGAAGCTGCTTGGACACGTGCCTGTCCTTGGAGCCAGGCGAGACGTAAAGCACAGCGAATTCGATCCATTGATAGACCTGAGCCTCCACCTCTTTGGACACTGTACTGTTCTGTGCCGTCGCCGACTTGGACTCGCGTGCTAGATGCTCCAATATGGTGGCAAAACCAGTGACCAATTTATTCTGTCCACTTGTACGAGTTACGACCTTGACAATATAAATTTGATTAGTGGCACATTTTGGTATTTTTATGTACACAGTATGTATAAATGTGTCTCCATACCTGCTCCTCATTAAGCTGAACTTTGCCGGGCTTAACAGCCAGGCAGTTGGCAATTTTTTGCACGCTCGCAACGTCACACATCTTAATTAATTACAATTAGTTTTATTTATGCTGTTGTTTTTTTTTTTCTGCAAAAAAAGCCAAACGTGCAAAATAAGAGAATGTGCGTGTTGCTAACGATTGACAGGGCTGCAGTGCTGTTATCGATAGTTGGATAGTACAACTATCGATATTGTAAGTGCGCGCGCACATTTAGATTTTAGTATCGTTGGCTGTCGTTAGCGCCTGATACGTTATATCATATTGCAGTAGAAATATAAATATATTGGTAAAGGCCATCATTAGCTGCAGTTTAGAAATTGTCACACATCTTAATTAATTACAATTAGTTTTATTTATGTTGTTGTTTTTATTTTTTTCTGCAAAAAAGCCAAACGTGCAAAATAAGAGAATGTGCGTTGCTAACGATTGACTGCAGGGCTGCAGTGCTGTTATCGATAGTTGGATAGTACAACTATCGATATTGTAAGTGCGCGCGCACATTTAGATTTTAGTATCGTTGGCTGTCGTTAGCGCCTGATACGTTATATCATATTGCAGTAGAAATATAAATATATTGGTAAAGGCCATCATTAGCTGCAATTTAGAAATATGTTATTAATTAAAAAACAGCATGTAAAATATTATTACTCACCGTCGTAATAAGCTTATAATCCAAAACAATTAATCCACACGCTACATACGCGCGCACATCATTTTTTAATTGTAGCACGAAATGATTGATGGTTTGCATTAAGGCTTCATTCTTGGTACGAATTTTACTTAATAAATTCAAACAGATTGCTTGCTGAAATTTCAAAAAAAAATTAAATATTTAATGTAGTAAAAGAAAATTTATAATCACCTCTTGTTGAACTGCGTAATTAAAGTAGAGTATGATAAACATTCGGCTCAGATGCATAAAGAGCCAGAAAAGAATATCCCCCCACCAAGCCCAATCATCCACATTGGGATTATCAATATGTTTATAGGCCAAGAAGAGATTCGTGTTGACATTGAAGAAGGAACTAACATAGACACACAATATGGAAGCGCTGAATGTTTGATTAATCGCCTTAATAAAATGCAGCAAATGGGCATGTTGCAAGCGCAACTGTTGAATTGCCCCACGTTGCACAAACAAACCACGACGGAGTTCCACTCTTAACGCATCACTTAGGTGCTGCAATCGTCTATGAGTCTCGTGAAGCAGTATAAAATATGGTACTATTGATATACTACTCAAAATGTTGGGCAGCAGAAAAGCGCTCAGATCAAAGATGATTTTCGATACTTCATATTTCCAATAGCATATATTAATTGGAGTATAGCAGAGGGTAAAGATTAGTATAGTGAACAGATGAGCGTTTATACAGCGCCTAATGCTTCCAATTTTTATCACATATCCAGACTCTTTATCAAATCGAGTAACTCTGTCACATACTGTTTGCAGTCCGTTTCTCCATTTCCTGCTTAATATCATAATACAAGGCACATGAATCAGATAAGTTATAGACTCGATGCTGTAGAACTTGTGAGCCAGTTCGTTAATCTTGGCAGCACTATGCACCAGTTCCCAACACACGTAGCTAAACAGATCCAACCATATAAAGCCATCAACCAGCAATGCTGCACTGCAGCACTGAAATTTCCCCGAAAGCGTGGGAATACCCCAATATGAGCACTTCCCGAACACACACAGATCACCAGAAGCCAGTGCAACTCATTCCGCAAGCGATCCAAGTGGGTAGTATTGTGTAACTCCTGAGTTAGGTTCCAATTTCTATTAAAAAGTAATTAAATATAATTTCTTTTAAAGGAGTAAAGAGCAGAGTGTAAGATTTGGTGCTGATATTTTCTATTATCTTCTATATTATATTATTATTATATATAAACCAGGGACCGTAAATAATGATTATTTTTTTTATTTTTAAATAAAAAAAATCATTCACTTGCAACGGACCTAGAAATATATCTAGTATACCAAAATTATTATTATTGCAAAATCTATGCATTTCTGAAATGATTTTCTAAATTTCTGATTTTTTCTGAATTGTTCAAAAATAATCATTATTTTTGAGTAATTAATGAAGAACTTAATGATTATATATGATAAAAAAATCAAAAATAATGATTAAAAATGATTTTTATTTTTTTCGCTCAAAATAAAACTCAACAGTAACATACGCCTTCTGTAAAAGGCTTCATTTTTAGTTAATTAATTATTTATTTAATTAATTTCAAAAATTAATACTCGTGGGGGGTTTGCGGGGTTGCTAGATAGAAAAAGAATATGCAATCGCATTGGTGAGAAGTATTTTACAGAAGCCGTATGTTCCAGTTGAGTTTTATTTTGAGCGAAAAAAATAAAAATCATTTTTAATCATTATTTTTGATTTTTATTTTTTTTTTTGATCACACATAAATTTTCATAAATTACTCAAAAATAATGATTATTTTTTAAGAAAATCGGTAAAAAATTAAATTTAATCATTATTTTATGATTTTTAAAATATAACACATAATGATTACGGTCCCTAATATAAACAAAATTTTTATGAAAGTAATATAAGTATGCTTACTTCCTTGGAAATTCCCAGGCAGCAAATTGGCGTTTTTTCCGCGAGACTTGCTTAAGTTTGGATGGCAACATGGCGTATGTGTGATGAAAAAAAATCCAAATCCAAACGATATTCAATTAACATCAATTGACATCATTAATCAAATGAAAAAGTGTTTGCTTAATACTAAACAAATGGTTAAAATTATAATTAGTATAGTAGTAAGTGGGTATTGTGTAACTCCTGAGTTAGGTTCCAATTTCTATTAAAAAGTATTTAATTACAATTTTTTTTTCAAATTATATATTAAATAATAATATATATTTAAAAAATATATTCTATATTTAATGCTTTTAGTTTTTGTTCCAATTTCTATTAAAAAGTAATTAAATACAATTTTTCTTAATTAATATATTATATAATAATATATATTTAAATAATATATTCTATATTTAATGCTTTTCATGCTTACTTCCTTGGAAATTCCCAGGCAGCAAATTGGCGTTTTTTCCGAGAGACTTGCTTAAGTTTGGAGGGCAACATGGCGTATGTGTGATGAAAAAAATCCAAATCCAAACGATATTCAATTAACCAGAGCTGTTAAAAAAAGCATTCGAATATAAAATATATATTCGAATGCTTTTTTTAACAGCTCTGCAATTAACATCAATTGACATCATTAATCAAATGAAAAGTGTTTTCTTAATACTAAAACAAATGGTTAACAAATTATAATTAGTATTTCTTGAGGTGTGCCAATGGGTAGTCTGTCCTTTGGTAATCGCTGGCTTTGTCTTCTACGGATAATAAGTTGCTGTCTGGGCGTTTGGCCACCCAGAAGAAGAAAGCAACGGTATCTGCATTTGATCTGGTCTATTCTACTGTTAACCTGGATTTGGTTTGTTTGCTTTACGTTAATGGCCGACAAGTCGCAATTGCGTGTTTTGGCCATTGAGAAGCTGTTGTATCTCTTCGAATATCCATCGAATATGATTATTACGGCTCTCTTTTCGCTGCGTGTCTATCGTGATGGGGAATTCTACAGAAGACAGTTGGTAGAGCAGTTCAAACTGATTAATCAACTCTTTTCCAAACCGAAGAATTGTTTTAACACCTTGGAGGAGATGGCAAAAAAGCATCTTCTTATGATACTTTGCTTTCATGGCATTTGCGTTGTCATCGATGTCTATTGGACAAGATTCGATCTGATTCAGACGCTATATAGCAATTGTGCTCATAATCTTGTGGGTCTAATGATCAGCCTAAGTCTTTTGCAATATGTTTTAGATCTACGAGTTATTCAACTGCTGCTTGTACAGCTCAATGAGCAGCTGAGAAGAAGAATTCAAAGGCCGATCCGACCGATCCTTAGTAGTATTTGCCATCTGTCCACTTCAGTCTCTGTCTCTGATAAACTGGAAGAACTTCGCTTGATCTGCATCGCCTTGGATGACATGCATATGAAGCTCTTGAAGCGATTTGGTCCCGTCTTTCTTGTCAGTTTTATCAACTCTCTGCTTAGCTTCTGCTACGAACTCTTCAATGTGTTTCGAATCTTGGAGCAAGCTAACTGGACCGAAGATTGGATTCTTTTCAGTTACCGTCTGCTTTGGCTTCTCATGCACGGTCTGCGCATCTGGACTACCCTCATTGGTAATGCTAAAATTGCGGAGCAGGTATGAGAATCACATAATATATAATATTCTTTAATTATACCCTCGATATAGCCATGTCCGTCTGTGGGTCTGTCTGTCCGTATGAACAAACAGATCTCAGAGATGGTAAGAGCTACAATATCCGTTTTAGTCAGTATCGATCACATATTTAGTCAGTCAATACAAGTTTGTTTCCTTTTTTCGATGCCACGCCCTATTCGTGCAAAAATAAGCGTAAAACCAGACATACCTCGGAAAAAATATATGTTTTTGGCGAATATCTCAGTAACTATAACACCTAGGAACACCAATTTTGGCATGCAGGTTGCTATTTACAATATAAAGACATTGGCATTAAAATTTTTTGGAAGCCACGCTTCCTTCGCCCACCAAAAGCACCATTTCGTTGTAACTTTGCATGCCGCTGGCTCACTTATTTCTTAACGTATAGTTTTGTAACTTAGCGTATACTTGGAGACAAAGAATATCAAATGATTGTGAAAATTTCATTTAAATCGGACTATAATTAAAAAAGTTTGTCATACAACGAAAATCGCTACTTTCAAGCAACGCATAACCACGTGCATTGCACTGAGCTGTGCACACAAGTAACGAAAACGAAAAACGTGTGAGCGAGATAGACATATAAATATGTGTGCATGTTAAGTTCTAGCAGCAGTTACTACAATTGGAACTTATCTAATTGGAAACGAAGCTCAGAGGGTATTACACGGTCGGCATGCCCGTCTGACATTTTCTTTATTGTTCCATGTAAATCAGCGCATATCAAGCTTCCTTGAGAGTATTTTTACCCTATAACTTATATATTAATTATTCTTTTTATAATCCCATCTAGAAATGCCAGTTGTGTCTATTGCTAAACAAACTGGATGTGGAGGATACGAGTCTAGAAGGATTGGTTAATCGCTTCCTGCTGCAAATGCAGGCGAATGAAAACGACAGCTGTCCATCCACCGTTTGTGGTGTTATCAACTTGGACACCCTCGCAGTGGGCGGAGTAAGTGAGTGGCCCTAAAAAAAGGGGTTCTAATAAATAATTATAATGGTTATCATTTAAGTGAATTTTGCTTTGTTCGTTCGTCCACAGTTTGTCAGCGCTTTGTCGTCCATTGTTATATTCCTGATACAAATCGATTTGGGCAATAAATCACTAATGGGTCATTCCTTCTAAAAAAAATTGTACACTGTTTAGTTTTAATTGTAACATGAAACGGTTTGGTTTACTTGTACAACATTGTGACCAGTGGACAAAGCACAGGGTGTTGCTACTTTCGGCTGCTTCTTGGAGGATTCTTCAATTTATGTGCCATCGAGCACATAGCATAACGGCTCAAGCTGGTGCCGAGACCAGTTTATTGGCCATTCGCTTGATTGTTGATCGTAGACTGCATATATTCGAGCGGTGAGCCGAGTAATAGTTACTTTTTATACCCTCTGAGGAGTATATTGGGTTTGTCAGAGGCGATTTGTATGTAACAGGCAGAAGGAGGCGTGGCAGACCCCATAAAGTATATATATTCTTGATCAGCATCAACAGCCGAGTCGATATAGCCGTGTCCGTCTGTCCGTCTGTGCGTCTGTCCGTCTGTCCGTCCGTATGAACGAAAGGATCTCAGAGATGGTAAGAGCTACAAGTTCAAACTTGGTCAGTATCGACCACATATTTAGTGAGTCAATACAAGTTTGTTTCCTTTTTTTGATGCCACGCCCAGTTCGCCCACAATAAGCGAAAAACCAGACATACCTCGAAAAAAAATTGAGGTTTTTGGCGAATATCTCGGTAACTATAATACCTAGGGACACGAATTTCGGCATGCATGTTGCTTGATGCAGTATAAATATAATGCCATCAAAATTTTTTGGAAGCCACGCCTCCTTCACCCACCCAAAGCACTATTGCGTTTTAACTTTGCATGCCGCTGGCTCACTTATTTCGTAACGTATAGTGTTGTAACTTAGTATATACCTGCAGACAAATAATGTCAAACGATTGTCAAAATTTCATCAAAATCGGACTATAATTAAAAAAGTTTCTCATACAACGCAAATCGTTACTTTAAAGCTAGGCATAGTCACGTGCATTGCACTGAACTGTGCACACAAGCAACGAAAACGAATAACGTGCGAGCGAGATACTTCAATTTGAACTCATATAATTGGAAACGAAGCTCAGAGGGTATTATACGGTCGGCATGCCCGACTGACATTTTCATTTCTGTTATTGTAAAGAATTTATATATAATATATATGCATGTATGTTACTATATGTTACCGATACCTTTAGACTACTTTGGTTCTGCGTGTTGTTGGCCAGCATCATTGCCGTTTTCATGCTTAGTGAGGTGCAGATAGCCAGGTATGCCACATCCCCGACGGTTATATCTGTGGATCGTGACTATCGCGGTTGGAACGGTTCCTTGCCGGCAGTTACTTTATGCTATTATGATCACATTGACTCGTTCAAGGCGAATGAGTTGATACAGGACTTGTGGAATGTATCCATTATCGATGAGGACTACTTCTATATCATGGACTTTCTCTATGCCGCCGTCAATGCTACGGCCAGTAATTATGCCGAGCTTGCCAAATTTGCCGCCGACGAGCGATTTGAACAGATTGATCTCTTTGATATTATTCAGAGCATTAATCGACCATTCGAGCAGGTGATAAGCACCTTTGATGCCAATTTCAACGTTCATGTCCAAATGGTAATGACGGAACGTGGTTCATGCTACGCCATCAACTCGCCCATGTCGGCGATGTTGGGAAAAGCGTGAGTTGAGAGAGTTTTTATACCCTCTGAGGGGTATAATGGGTTTGTGAAAAGTATGTAACAGGCAAAAGGAGGCGTGGCAGACCCCATAAAGTATATACATTCTTGATCAGCATCAACAGCCGAGTCGATATAGACATGTCCGTCTGTCCGTCTGTCCGTATGAACACACAGATCTCAGAGATGGTAAGAGCTATAATATCCGTTTTAGTCAGTATCGACCACATATTTAGTCAGTCAATACAAGAATCTTTTTTTTTTTACAATGCCACGCCCCATTCGCCCACCATAAGCAAAAAGCCAGCATACCTCGTAAAAAATAGAGGTTTTTGGCAAATATTTCAGTTAATATAACACCTGGGGACACCAAATTTGGCATGCAGGCTGCTTGATGCAGTATAAATATAATGCCATCAAAATTTTTTGGATGCCACGTCCCCTTTGCACACCAAAAGCACAATTACATTGTAACTTTTTATACCGCTGGCTCACTTGTTTCTTAAAGTATAGTGTTGTAACTTTGCATTTACTTGCAGACAAATAATATCAAACGATTGTGAAAATTTCAGCAAAATCGAACTATAATTAAAAAAGTTTTTCATACAACGAAAATCGTTACTTGCAAGCAAGGCATAGCCACGTGCATTGCACTGTGCGAGCGAGACAGACATACAAATATGTGTGCATGTTAAGTTCTTGCAGCAGCTACTCCAATTCGAGCTCATATAATTGGAAACGAAGCTCAGAGGGTATTAGACGGTCGGCATGCCCGACTGACATTTTCTTTCTTGTTATAGCTAAAGATCGGTCTGTTAACTATGTATGTATGTTCTTGTTCTAGACCCGTAAAGTACGAGGAGTTGCCTTTACCGCTGACATGTCAGTATGGCAAGCAGCAGTGCTACATTCGAATGGATCTGTACGAGAGCACGGGTGTGGTAAGGAATCAATCATAGACTAGATGCTGCCTCTATAGCTTTCTAGATATTTTAAATTATGAATATTTTAAAGCTGGATGTACACTCGCCCTTTGAGGTATCCGCTACAGAGGCAAATATTGTGGCACTCCAAAAATCAGACGAGATAACAGCCTCCTTTAAGGTGCTTGAGACGGTGTAAGTGGCAATTCTAAAAATTATCTTAGAGCCTAAAAGTTTTAAAGCATTACATTTCAAAAAGAGCATCAAAAAATCTGCGAGAGCTGCGCGTAGAGCAACGCAAGTGTGTCTTCAATGACGAGGAAACCTCAAATCTTAAAGTATGTATATATATACATATGTATCAGAGAACTGCAACGGGTATACTCGAGTATGATTGTTCACTTCTACAAAAAAATCAAATCAATTCGATTTCAGAAGCTCTACATTTACAATCGAGTATCGTTCAAGTAACAAGTGAGCGTCATAGTATGATTTTAATATGAGCGTAAATTTTGTTCACCAAAAAATCGAGTAGCACAAAAATCTGTGAGGGATGAATGATTCATTCACAGAGCGAGTGTCGCGGGGTCGATGCACGATCACGTACGAGTAGCACCCGCTATTTTAACGCTCACTCATCGAGTAGCACCCGCTTTTTTAACGCTCACTCATCGAGTAGCACCCGCTTTTTTAACGCTCACTCATCGAGTAGCACCCGTTTTTTTAACGCTCACTCATCGAGTAGCACCCGCTATTTTAACGCTCATTCATCGAGTAGCACCCGCTTTTTAAACGCTCACTCATCGAGTAGCACCCGCTATTTTAACGCTCATTCATCGAGTAGCAACCGTTCTGTGAGCGTGTCGTACGCTCAGCTCATAGAAAAATCAAATCACAATCGAGTGTTTGAAGCACAAACTTTCAGAGCGAGTATAAATCATGAATAATCAGTTGAATGAGAGATGATTTTTTTTTCGCTCAGGAAATGTGAATAAATCATAACGGGTATACATCAATATTCGGAACAGATTGAAAATTCATTACTCGTTGCAGTTCTCTGATATGTACAAAGTTAGTTCCATTATATATACATAGTACTTATATATGCTGTCTTTGGCAGATCTATAGCAAGTCCCTGTGCTTGGCAAGATGTCGTGCCATCATGGCACTGGAAATGTGCAACTGTGTTCCCTTTTTCTATCCCTTTGTGGAAGGACCCAGTTGTAATCCGGCGGGCTTTGAGTGTCTGCTAGATTTTAAATGGCCCATTTGGGCACTACACATTTGCAAATGTCCCTCGACCTGCACGGAAATCGAGTACACTATGCAGACGGTGAAGAAGAGCTCGTGGGGCATCAAGAATGCCGAAGAGGCAGCCACCATTGAGTCGGCCACATCAAGTTTCCGTTGGGATCTTATACCGCCCAAGGTGCGACTTCGTCGAGATGTTGTCTTTAGTTTTGAGGACCTCATTGGTGGGTAGATACTACCTATCAGGCAGTCATTTTTTCTCTAAATTTCTTTCTTTCAATAGTATCGTTTGGTGGAGTGCTCGCGTTATTTGTGGGTGTCAGTGTCACTGGTTTAGTCCAAATCGCTTACGTCACCATCTACAATATTTTGCTGGATTTATTTAGGCTACTGCGCTGCATTCTCCTTCTTGTTCGCGATAGGTTCCGAGGTACAACAGCAGATAGATTCAGTCACAGCGCAAGCCATATTTCGAGAGCTGAAACAGCAGAGATTCCGCTCTTTGAATATGTTAACTAAAGGTTATACATTTTTGAACTTGGCGCGTTTGTAACACTTGTATCGATATCTAGTGTTGAAAATCCATTCTTGTACTGGCAATATTGAAAAGAACTTACAATTTCTCGAATCGCAAGTAATCTTGATATTTATTATAACCACAAAATCAGTAACATGGTTAAGTATACATAAACTTTTATATTTTAAATCAATAGTTGTCTTGGATATATTTAAATATATCATATTATCGATAGCTTTTATACGTGTTGGCGCGTTTGTAACGCTTGTATCGATATCTAGTGTTGAAAATCCATACTTGTACTGGCAATATTTAAAAAAAACTTACAATTTCTCGAATTGCAAGTAATCTTGATATTTATTATAAATACAAAATCAGTAACATGGTTAAGTATACATAAACTTTTATTTTAAATCAACAGTTGTCTTGCACATATTTAAATATACCATATTATCGATAACTTTTATACGTGTTGGGAATGAGTTAGCGATTTGATATTGCGATATTTGCTAGCCCTCGTGCAACATCCCTGGCAATACTGAAAAAATACCACGCTATCGATAGCTTTATCGCAGTTTGCTGACAAGTTACAGACGTATTTTCCATCCCTAGATTCACTCACAACACGTGCGGTAGTTGAGTTAAAAAGTTATTTATATACAAATTGCAGCAAAATGAGCGGCGATGAATCCACCGATGGCCTAGAGGATCTGCAAGAGCTAATGGCAATCTATGGCCATCCAGAGAAACCCAAACAAAACACCGATCGACCACATACGAAGAAGGTAAAAGAGGAAAGTGAAAACGAAACTGGCTATGTTGAGGTGCCCATGGAAAAGGTTGTGTTTGGCAACAAGCAAGCGTTTCTGGCCAACTTGGCCAAGTCGGTGGGCAGAAAGCGGCCGCAGTACACAGACACCAGTAAACTCGATAATAGCGATAGCGATAATGATGGCGATGGCGATGGTAAACGTGTTGGCGATGACGATGACGACAACAAAAGCGGCGACGACGAGGACAGGGCTGCAAAGAAAGTGAAGCCAGCGTGGACTGATTCGGATGATGAGGAGCTGGAAGTGGGTGAAGTGAAGAAACGCACTAAACATACAGGACCCATAAATCATTTGCGTCTGGACAAGTCATATAAGCAGTTTTTAACGGCACGCTTTCAGCGTGTAACAAATGAGCCAAAATGGGCAACACTAGACGCAAAGGGGGCGGAGGCGAGGGATTCACAAGGGGATCCAGAGGAACCGTTACTCCGCACCGTTGGTTTCATCGATTACAAAGCCAAGGCAGGCAGTCTGCAACCGAAGGTAATACAATTTAAACGCGCCTGGGACTTGAATCGTGCCACATACAGTGAAGGCAGCATCACCAGCATCCAATTCCATCCCACATCCACCGCAGCACTCGTCACCGGCGAAGGGCACATTGCCAGCATTTACAATGTGAATGGCTCAACGAACGACAAGTTGCACAACATACGTTTTCCCAAGTTTCCCATATTGTGTGCCCGCATGTCGCCGTGTGGCACCAAGGCCTACTTTGGCTCCTTGAAGCCCTATTATTATTACTATGATCTGTTGAAGGCCAAGGAAGTGATGTTCAAGTTGCCACTGAAACGCAGTCAATTAAGTTTGGGCTTTGAGGTGTCGCCGTGTGGCAAGTATCTGGCGCTGAGGGGACGGTTTGGTGCCATCCATCTGCTGAGTGCCAAGAGCAATGAATTGTTGCACAGCTTTAAGCAGGAAGGATTGTGCCGTGGCCTTTGCTTTACGGCAGACTCACAGCGTCTCATTAGCTGCGGCGAGGGTTGCAACGTAAATGTGCTCTCGCTGCGGCAATATAACATCGAGCATCGCTTCATCGATGATGGCTGCATCAATGGACGTACGATTGCCTTATCTTCGGACAATCGCCTCTTGGCCACCGGCAGCGATGAGGGTGTGGTTAATGTCTATGATTATGGCAGCATTTACAGATCAAAGCATCCACTGCCGGAGAAGAGTTTCTTGAATCTGCAAACTGCAATTACAGATTTGAAATTCAATCACACTTCGGAGCTGCTAGCGATGAGCTCTGGTCTGCTTGCCGATGCCGTTAAGTTGGCCCATTTACCCAGCGCTTCGGTCTATTGCAATTTTCCAACACAGAACGAAGAAATCGGCATTGTGAACACTATGGAATTCTCGCCACATAGCGGTTATCTGGCCATGGGCACAAGATCAAGCAGAGTGCCACTATTTAGACTTAAGTATTTCAAAACCTATTAAAAGATGTGCATCTAATAAAATATATATGTATGTTTATAATCAGTGATGTAATTTTTTTTTTAGTAACAGTTAAAAAAAAACGGCTAAAAACCGCTGAATCCCCGCGAAAAACAGTTGAGAAAAATAGCTGAAGCTCAAAGTGCTCGTAAATCGCATAATTTTGCAGTAATTGTGCACTTAAAAAAAAAATTGCATACAACTGGGTTAAATCTGTGGAATCCTTTCTCAGTCATTTCGGCATTATACATTTTTAAAATATTTTACAAACAAATTTCACAATGTTAGTGTTGGAAGACGCATCAATTTACACCTAGGTATGAATTATTGAGAAAAATTATTCGATAGAAGTAAATATCGATATTTTACAAATAGTAATAAATTATAATCGTCAAACGCGAAAGAAACAACTCACAAAATTAAGAAAAAAGTTATATAAAAATTTGTTTTTTCCAATTTACTAAAAAAGCTAGAATTCCCGCTGCCCGCTGTTTTCAAAATTTTCCCGCAAACGCATTTTCAAAACAGCCAGATCTGGCGGGAAAGAAGCTGAAATGACATCAGTGTTTACAAAAAAATTTCACAATGTTAGTGTTGGAAGACGCATCAATTTACATATAGGTATGAATTATTGAGAAAAATTATTCGATAGAAGTAAATATCGATATTTTACAAATAGTAATAATACGTTTCTGTTTAATATATATAAACGTTTGTATTTTTAAACAACAAACTACAAGTTTAATGATTTTACTGGAACCTAATACGGAGCACGAAAGATGTCGCGCTTTTGTGTCTCGTGGATTTTGCCAATGTCGTCGAGCTTCTTGCAGATGTGCGTCGACTGCGATTCGATCCACTGCAGCGAGTTCATGTGAGCATTGAGGATTTTGCCAATTTGTATGATGGGATCTGTGTTGTCCTGCCCCTTGTTGGCCTCGTTGAGATTGTCGATAATCTCTTTCAGGTCCTCGGACATTTGCTTGAGCTGCGTGTCCAAATTCTCGACCATCAGATAGGTTTGACTGCGTTCCTGATCGACGCGTGGTAAATTGTTGAACTCCTTCTCCAGCGGTACGAGACTCTCCTCCAACTCCTTGTGTTGGGTGGCAATAAACTCGAGCTCCTGATCCAGCAACTGTTGATCATTCTTTACCTTCTGCACGGCATCATTTAGCTCAATGATCTTTTGATTGTTCCCTATCAGCAGCTTATCCCAGGCATTAATCTGTGTCGCTTGCTCTGTGAAGACTTTCTCCTGCTCCTCAAACTCCAGTGTCCATTTGTTAATGTGCTCCTCCAGTTGATTGTAGGTCAATTGTGCTGCATTTGCCACTGCTGAGGAGTCGGTGGTCTTGGTGGCTGTTGATAGATTCGCAAAGGCGCTGCCTGCCCCCAAACCTGTTCCTGTTGCAGGCGCCGCACTCACAATTGGTGCCACAGTGGCAGACGTGGGAGCAGCAGCTACAGAGGTGATTAGTGAATTTGTGCTGCTAACCGGTGCTTTGGCAGCTGGTGCCAAACTAAGCGATGCTGGAGCGGCTGACACAGCGGCAGCAGGCTGAGATGCTCCCAAGAATCCAAAGCTAGTAGGAGCACCAGCAGTTCCCAAACCCGCACCGAGTCCTCCACCAAGTCCAGGCAACGGATTGACTGCTGCTGCTGCTGCTGTTGGCGCAGCCGATAAGCCAAAGCCACTAAATGCTGGCGGCGGTGCTGCTGCTGCTGCCTTGGCGGTGTCTGCATCGCCACCGCCAATCGCTGTTGTAGCTGCTGCTGCTGCTGTTGTTGTTGGTGCGGCAAATGAAAATGTTGGTTTGGCGGCAAGCGTGCCGGCAGCGGTATTTCCTGCTGCTGCTGTCGGCGCTGCAGTGTTTAGGCCAAAGGAAAAGCCACTTGCAGTTGTTGCGGGCACTTGGAATGCCATTTTGACTACAAAACAAAAGTAAATTTCTAAATAAAAATAAATGCACGCCGCTGAATGCGCAAATAAACTCACAGACTTATCGATATATGCGTTGTGACAGGCAGACAGTGTTGTTAAGTACAGAGAGAGTGAGTTGGTATTTTTATGTGGCGGCATATTGTGTTATCGATATGTTTTATGTCAATTAAGTATTTTTTAGTGCTTATTGCATTAGCATTGCTTAGTGCAAGTTTTAACACATAATTAAAACGCGCGCGCAAATTTCGCAATATTCGTTGTGACAGGCAGTGTTGTTAAGTACAGAGAGAGTGAGTTGGTATTTTTATGTGGCGGCATATTGTGTTATCGATATGTTATATGTCAATTGAGTATTTTTTAGTGCTTATTGCATTAGCATGGCTTAGTGCAAATTTTAACAAATAATTAAAACGCGCGCGCAAATTTCGTCCAATTAAAAGTTAATTAAACATGGTATTTGTTATGTGAATTGAGGTAATGAAGCCGACAATGTAGTGAAGTAGAAGTAGTGAATGTTTAGTTTTTTATTTGCCAATAGGTACATACATGAAATGTTGATATCTTTAAGTAAATAATAGATAAAACTGATTTTGGGTCAAGAATTCAATAATAGGCAATGAGAAAAACAATAGTTGCTACTACTTATTTTTGTAAGTGTTTTTTTTTAGTTACATAAATATGCACAGTAGTTTGCGTTCTATTGAATATGTTTGCATATTAAATATGTAAAATTATTTTTGCAGTGTGTTAAATAAGCTCTGGACCACTGTAGATGATGCACCTACACACACAGTGTGCGATAAAAGTCTAACGAAACATTGCAAACTATAATTTGGCTAGTAAAATGAGAGGCGTGGTTGTAAACTTTGCTTCACCACTGTAAAAATGCACTCAACTTGATGAATTTTTTCAACAGTAGTTCAAAGTCTTTTCTAGTTTTTCTTATTTATATTGTGTGTAGTAGAGTGTAAAAGCCAGTTGGGCTGATAACCTGAATTGACGCGCATTGAACCTGCCAAGTTCTTGTTGTTGTTGTTGTGTTGATAAGCGCAGGCAGATTCCCTGCTGCGGACCACAGTGAAAAGTGAATTGTGATCTGAATGCTTAGTCTAGTGTGTGCTTTCGATTCAATTGCAATTACAAAACAGTTATTTGCGCAACGCACATACTGTGTGTTTGGTAAACACACTTATCTTTAATATTGTCAGTGTCAGAGCACTTCACTATTCTGGCTATAAAGTCACCAAACTTGGCCAACACAGGACGCATTCCCGTTTCGTCGTTTCTCGTCTAAACATGTTCAAAGTTTTCTGCTTTGTGGCTTTTTGTCTGCTGCTGCTTGATACTGCAGTGTCGCTTGAGAATGGCTTGGCGCTCAAGTAAGCTTCATTTCTATTTTATATATTTTATTGTTTAAATATGTATTTTTTTATAATTTTATATTTTTTTGCAGGCCTCCTATGGGCTGGATGTCCTGGCAGCGGTAAGTGATTAATGCATACAAATATTAAATTTTATTTGGCAGCCATTTTGTGCCAGCCTAGTGAACAGCAACAACAAAAACAATTTTCTCATAGTCCTTTTCACCGTTGCATTTTTTGCATATGATAAACAACAATAACTTACTGTTCACTGCAAAGCCAAAGAAAAAGCAAAAAACAAAAGCTGTTTTCGATATTCCTTTTCACCGCTAAATTCTTTATACAACAACAACTTACAGGTTGCCTTCGGGCGACGTTAAGCTTTGGCTACATGCTGTGTTGTGTATGTAAAGGGAAATTATATTTCCTTTCTTTTTAATTTGTGCCAGCCTAATGAACAGCGACAACAAAAACAATTTCTCATAGTCCTTTTCACCGCTTCATTCTTTATAAATGCAACAAATGCAACAACAACTTACTAGTTGCCTTCGGGAGCACTGATGTCATTTCAGCTTTTTTCCGCTAGATCTGGCTGTTTTGAAAATGCGGTTGCGGGAAAAATTTTAAAACAGCGGGCAGCGGGAGTTCTAGCTTTTTTAGTAAATTAGAAAAAACAAATTTTTATATAACTTTTTCTTAATTTTGTGAGTTGTTTCTTTCGCGTTTGACTTTGATTATAATTTATTACTATTGGTAAAATATCGATATTTACTTTTATCAAATAATTTTTCTCAATAATTCATACCTATGTAAATTGATGCGTCTTCCAACACTAGCATTGTGAAACTTGTTTGCAAAATATTTAAAAATTGTGCAAAGCCGAAGGAAGAATTTAAACAAAAAGTGCAAGTGACTGAGAAAGGATTCCACAGATATAACCCAGTTGTATAAAATTTTTTTTTTTTAAGTGCACAATTACTGCAAAATTATGCGATTTACGAGCACTTTGAGCGTCAGCAGTTTTTTCGATCCGGGAATTCAGCGGTTTTTAGCCGTTTTTTTTCGTCAATCTAGCTGTTTTTATTAAAAAACATGACATCACTGTTCGGGCGACGTTAAGCTTTGGCTAAGTGCTGTGTTGTGTATGTAAAGGGATATTTTATTTCCCATTTCATTCCCGTTTCATTCTTTATAAATGCAACAACAACTTACAGGTTGCCTTCGGGCGACGTTAAGCTTTGGCTACCTGCTGTGTTGTGTATATAAAGGGAAATTTTAATTCCTTTTTAATTTCCTTTTAGCTTTCGCTGCATAACGGACTGCAAGACGTATCCTGATGAATGTATAAGGTATGTTGCTTTTAATTTTAACTACTTATGTACTAAGCTATTAGCTCATTATACCCTGTGTCGTGCCGAAGCTTTATAAGATCTATTAGCTGCATTTTGCCTTTACGTTTCATGTTAACTTTGTCCACAATAGCGTCAAATATGTTATTCAATGGTGTTTTTGTATACCCTGAAATTTCCTAGTAATTTAGAAAATAGTGTTGTGAAACTATCCAGTTAGGATGTGTGTAATTGGATGTCATACGACCGTTTGAGCTTATCCGTAGCTTTCTTTTTCATTTGTATAGTGAGAATTTGTTCCGTCGACATGCGGATTTGATGGTCTCCGAGGGTTATGCAGCTGCTGGCTATGAGTACGTGATCATCGATGATTGTTGGCTGGAAAAGGAACGCGATGGAAAAACCAATAAGCTGGTGGCAGATCGCAAACGTTTTCCCAGCGGTCTCAATGCGCTGGCAGATCATGTGAGTTGCTGTGGGAAAGCTTTTCGACTTGAGCTTTAAATAATTTCCCTGATCTGCAGATACATAATCAGAGTTTAAAGTTTGGTCTGTATCAGGATTTTGGCACACAGACGTGTGCTGGTTATCCGGGTGTGATAGATCACATGGAATTGGATGCCCAGTCATTTGCCAATTGGGATGTGGATTATGTAAAGTTGGATGGTTGTTATGCCAATGTTAGTGATATGGCTACAGGATATCCGGAATTTGGACGTCTACTAAATGCCACTGGTCGTCCCATGGTCTATTCCTGCAGCTGGTAGAGGAACACACTCCTTTTCCCCGAGGAAGTAGTAGGTGTTTTAGTATAAAAGTATTCCAATTATTTCAGGCCTG
The DNA here is from genome assembly GCA_035047385.1 of Drosophila tripunctata. Lineage (NCBI taxonomy): Eukaryota > Metazoa > Arthropoda > Insecta > Diptera > Drosophilidae > Drosophila > Drosophila tripunctata. Next base: position 1,497 of record JAWNPS010000318.1, on the reverse strand, counting down.
CTTATCAGGAGGATGAGGGGGAAGAGCCGGACTATGCCGCGCTTAAGGAGCACTGCAATCTGTGGCGCAATTGGGGTGATATTCAAGATTCCCTGGAGTCGGTTCTACAGATTATTGATTATTTTGGCAAGAATCAGGATAGCATTCAGCCACATGCTGGTCCAGGACACTGGAATGACCCGGATATGTTACTATTGGGTAACTACGGACTTAGTTACGATCAAAGTAAACTACAAATGGCCGTTTGGGCTATTCTCGCCGCTCCCCTAATCATGTCCAATGATTTGGCTCACGTGGAACCCAGCATCAAAGATATCTTACAAAATAGGTAATAGGCTTGTATTTAAAATTTCCCCATATTTATCTACTCTTCCCTGTTATTATCTACTCTCAATTTCATTATAGAAATGTAATTGCTGTGAATCAGGATCCTTTGGGCATTCAAGGACGTCGTGTGCTGGTTAAAAACGACATTGAGGTGAGAGTTTTAGACAAATTGATGTGTTTAGCTAAGAATACAGGGTAATAATAATTTCCTTTCTAGGTCTGGCGACGTCCCATAACGCCCCAAAATGATGACCAGGAATATTCATATGCCGTCGCCTTTGTCAGCCGCCGTGATGACGGTGCTCCATATCCCATAACGTTTACGCTGGAAGAGGTAAGTACACGACCTTTAAAGTGCATACACTAGTCGGCATATTTATTTTGACAACACTTAAAGTTAAATTTTCAAAAAATCATAAAAAATACATGCGAAAAGATTTTTGAAATTTTTTTTCCATCACTAACAGATTCTTTTGGAGAATCTTTTTGCATTCAAACATTTTTTGTTTTAGCCGCGGGGGAAAAAGTTTAAAAATTAGACCTTTGCAAGAATTGAAAATATTCCACGTGCACTCAATGGGTTAAGAAGAAGATTATGTGTTATTAAAACGGAATTGAAGTCACCTATATCCATTGATACCAAACTTCTTTCGAAGTAAGTTTAAATTTTAAGTAGATTTCACTTCAAGTGTTGTCAAAATAAATATGCCGACTAGTGTATGTTTAAAACCTCGTGATTTGATCCGTTTTAATTTTTCAAGCGATATTTCTTCTTTTTTTGAGAACAATAATTTATAATCATATACTTCAAATAAGCAGTTAGTCAGATCTCAGCTGAGATCATAAATTATTCTCAAAAGAGTTATGTGACCAAATTTAATATATAGACGCCCTTTTACTACTATTCCGAGAAAATCGTAAGAAACGCCCTAACAAGGGTAGTTCTAAAGATATAATATATATTCATATTCCTATTTTTTATATTTAAAACCTCGTGATTTCATCACTTTTGATTTTCCAAGCGATATATCTTTGTTTTTTTTTTGAGAATAATTTATAATCATATTTTTCAAATAAGCAGCTAGATCTCAGCTGACAATAATTTATGATCAAATACTCCAAATAAGCAGTTAGTCAGATCTCAGCTAAGATCATAAATTATTCTCAAAA